>JAHWFP010013457.1:0-25085 GCA_023313725.1 Lithobius niger
TGTTTATACTTCTTTTAAAAATAATTTTAAATATTTTTTAACGATGTACCATATTGAACTGATAACAGGAATAAATGACATTTGTACAAAATTGTTCAAAATTCCCATAAAGTAATTTTCACGACTTGTAAGTTAAGGGTTTATGGGATCGTTCAAGTATTACGTCACCAAGAACTGGGAGAGGGGGGTTCCCTACCCCCCCCCCCCCCCCCCCCGCGCCCCCCCCGGGGCCAGTTGATATGACGTAAGCTTCGCTACCCCAACAAACACAATTTTAAAGGGTGGAAATACGCAAAAAAAATTCTCAGAAAACTGGATATACAGAGAAAACAACTCTTAGTGGGAAGGGGGTAAAGTTAGGAATGACATAAATGCTGGAGGGAGGGGTTGAGCAATTGATGAAGGGGGGGGGAGGGGGGGTTGAAAATGGCCAATTCCTTGATGTAATACTTGAACGGTCCCTATCAGCAATGCCTTGCAACCTTTCAAAACAATTATTTTTTATTATTACGATTATTACTCTGCCTTGTTCTTAATTTTAAAAAATGTTGTGGCGTATTTTCTACACATCTGGACCAACTAACTTGGTGCATAGATTCTCTCCGGATATCAGCCTCATTAGGCGTAAGAAGAGCCTATATTTTCTCTTGTGTGTGTAAGGGGGGAGGGGGCGTGATGGGGAAGGTACGATTTTTTCAGGATCTTGTAGGGGGGGGTCATAGAAAATTTGTCGCCGCCTCCCCTCCCACCCTAAAATAACGACAAGAGAAAGAAATCGTCGTGGGAGGAATAGCTTCTTTCCCCCCATATCCTCCAGGAAAAAAGTGTTGCCTGAGGGTGTAGTGGGAATGGGTCAAGGAAGGAGGGTAGCTCACTGAACGATGTCCCCCCCCCCCCACCCTCGCGTCCGTGCTTACGGCAACGCTGCAACGCATCCTTGGGCAAGAGGGCCGCGTTGTGTAGGCCTATCGAGATTTACGTCGACATGCCCGCCACAAACAGCAGAGGGGGTGCCCTGCTTCGCTTATGGACGGCAGTGCAAAGATATAATTGTAGAGGAAGTTAGGGGGAACGGTCGTCATGGAAACCCCATCTTACAACGCCGCGAGCGGTGACATGCATTGGTCGCTGGTATAGTGGCTGGAATGGGACTATATCGCCACTATATCGCTGGCATGCAACATGGCAACGTACAATAGCCAATCTCTTTTTGTAGGAAATAGCCCGTGGTTTTGTTGTAAGTAAAATTCTGACATTTGTGTTTGTTCATTTTTGTGCTGAGCATGTGTAATATAGATTGACTGATTATTCTTAAGCCAACCAAACAAAGAAGTTGTTGCAAATGTACACGAACTGCTCAAAAATCAAATTGCTTACCGCTCGAAATCAAAACAAGTTTACCGGTAATCCGTTCTTTCGTGACTTAAAATTAGTTGCTAGCGGCAAAAGGATGTTTTCTGCATAATTACCAGTAACCCTTTGGCTTAAAAAAGTAATGTTTATGATAAATAATTTAAAAGAATGTAATGAATAATTTTCAGGAAAGTAGCTGTAGAGATACTGAAGTTGCGTAGTGGCATCTTTCCAAGTTGAATTTTTAAGCGGTTGACAGAAAGTTTCCGCGTTAAAACATTCCCAAAAAAATTGTTTAAGAATTAAGTTAATTTTTTTACGGAAGGATTATCCCGTTATATGGCTGGGACTGAAAATTTTACTCTCCAGATGGGAAAGTTGTTTCTGGGGTGGTGGTTGGGTTTTTTTTGGGGGGGCGGGGGGTGTGGGGGTGGAGGGCTAGGTGGAGAATAAATCAGTTTTATAATGTTAACAATTAAGCGTATTGTCCATTCTAAAAAAATATTCCGTATAAATTTCTAATGCTACACTTCCTCTCCAATACAATATCAACATTACAATTACATATCTAAGTTGCTCCTCCTCCTTTGCTCCACTATCATTACTGCTTGGGACGGCTACCACTGGACGAAAATGTGAGTTCGAAAATATTAATTTTTTCGCCGTTGTTTCGTACCTGAGTGTAAATGTTTTAGGCCTATTACTGTCTTAAAAATAAAAATGTTGCCAGCATTGGAAACCCAAAATCTATAATGTACCGTACTGAGCAAACGGATTTTTTTAACGTAATTTGCTTTAAGTAAAAAAAAAAATCTTAATATCTAATAACCATAGTGAAGTTAGAATGCCAACAACAATCTGTCCAGTATTTTTCACTTTCAGTGGCCCAGTTATGGTCAAGATATAAAATTGTCCAAATCCACCATCCACAAATATCTACCAGCTACTGAGAGAAGTGTTTATCACTGTTTACTATCAGAGAGAATGACATTTTTACCAAGGCACTGTTGACGGAGCTGCAAAGTAATGTGGTTTTCCGCTTGGGTTTTTCCACTTGGGTTCGTCGTCGCTCGTGCGCCACATGAATACAGAGTATAGGTTATATACATAATGAAAGGGGCGAAACCAGCCAGAAGTCGTATCGTCATATCGTTGAACAATTAGTTTTTTTTTTAATAATCACTATTATATAATCACTGGAACTCGCGCTTAACGTTTTTATTATTAATTTGTCTCACGTTCTAAGTCTTTTGTACCACTACGTTGTCCAGAGCGATCTGAGAAGTTTTATAGTTTTGCTATCCCAGTCAACTTCCAGTAATGACCGAGGTTTTTACCTCTGTGTAAAATAAGTAGTTATCGCAGGAAAGGACAACTGGAGCTAGGTGTATGGGTGGGTGGGTGGGGTTACCAAATTTAGAATTACGTACTTTTTGATAGAATTTACACACCTCGATGGGAAGAAGCCCGTAAGGGTAGTTGGCCTGTGGAGTGAGGTCCCGCAGGATGGGGTCATGACATCGTGGCGTTTGCCTGTTGGTGGGGGACATCCCGTGGAGTCCCAAGTTACGTAGCATTTACAAGTCCCGATGGTGGTCATTACATGGAAGGGTTCCTAAAAGGTGATGTTCATGGGGGGGGGGAGCCGTGTGGTGGGGGTCCTGTGCGGCGGCCAGATTTACATAGAATTTACATGCGATTTGGTATACTTTACGCTTCTTGATGGGGCCACACATGGGGTGGGGGGTTCCCGCGGGGTGAAGTACGCGGGTAATTTGGTAGAATTTATACATCCCGACGGTGGATCGTCCGGGTGGGGGGGATGTCCCATGAGGGTCGCGGGTGTCCCGTGGGGTTGAGGGTGGGCCATTGGGATTGGGTGGGTTGAGAACCAACCATCTTTGTGTGAGTGCATGCGTGTGTCTGTCTGATGCTAAAAATAGCTTTCCCCATATACTGTCGAAAATCATATAGTGGAACGCCCGAGGGGTCGGCCATACCCTTAAAGCAATAAATTACAGTAAAACCTCTTTATAACAACGTGCAAGGGTCCTTGGAAATAGAATGTTATATCAGGTTTATCGTTATAAACTAGCACTTTTGCATACATTGCTGCTGAAAGTGTCTCAAAAATAGTATTGTTATATCAAGTTCATTGTTCTAAGAGCCTTTAGAGGTATCATTTTAATTATAAAAGGTTTATATTTTCTGCTGTGGTCATGAATTTAAAAGTGATTGTATATTGTTTATTCCCGGTATGATTTATAGTGTTCCTGAACAGTTTTTTTATATTGTATTTCTGACATTTGGCTTTTTTTCTAATTTTAGTGTCTATGTTGCAAGAAAAACATGCCAATTCTGACATCCTGTAGACGCATAACTGGCACACACTTTAGAACCACCACTTAACCTGTTACAAAGTGCAGTTGAAGCTGTTACGAATTAGTCGTCTGCAGGTTACCAGTTCTCTTGTTTGGTCAGTAGTAACCTTTTACTATGGCAATTGAGAATGGAACTTGTACGTAAAATGGTGACCCTGAAGGGATGACTTTGCATCGTATTTTCAACTGGATGCATGGAGTTCTTGAGAATGTCAGTCACACCCTTAAATACAACACATGTCTCTTCCCTCCGCTGTTTCTGATGCGAATTTTGTTTCTGTTGATTTTGATTGCCCATCATGGATTCAAGACAGAAGTGTGGATGCCGATGCAAGATCGACCTTGAATTTACTATTATTTAAATCTTGGCAGCAACAAGACAATTTTACTAGACGCATAGAACAGTATATGAAAGGTGGTTTACTAATTATATCAGTGGAGGAAGCAGTCCCAAATAATAGTGCAAAAAGTAATACCCTCTTCGTTCAATATTCAAACATTAATTAAATAGGTTTGCTTCAGTTTGTCAGGTCAAACTAGCAATAATTCCTGTGGACTCAAACACGCCTTGTATTTCAACTGAGTATGAAACTGGTACTCTTATTCAGATTTGCAGTCGTCTATGTCCTCTGTTGCTAAAAATTCACATGTTTAGAAGAATACAGTCTGGGTTCGATGGTGCAACAGCTTTCTCAAATGCTTCAGCGATATCAACTGAAAGCATAGACTCGTCAAACATCTGTGCGACTCGGAATCCATGTATTGCTCCAGAGCAAGTTAGGTGACCTGTTAAAATCAAGTTAAAGTCAGTGCTTACTGCTGGTAAGGGTACACTTGATTTTCACGGAATGAACAAGAAACCTTTCGTCAATTCATTTGATTCCTCTGAAATTCGCCAGTCTAACAGCATTAATAAAGACGCGACATCTGCTGGAAGTTGAGTTGAAATTAATGCAATTGTGATGTCTGCGATGACTGAATTTGCCCTTTGGAGTTGGCAGTTTACATGTTAATTGTGTAGAACTTTGTTCCAAACCTTAGGTTCACTGGAATGTCATAAGGACTGAGCACAAAGATCTCGTGAAAAAGGATTCGCCCGTGTTCCTTTTTATTTGCTGTGTTTGCAGATAATCTTTCAGTTCAGAAAAAGATTTGTGCAATCATGTGTCTTTTCATCACTTGGGTGTAGGCTACAAAATCATGTCTTAACTAATTGTTTTGTTCAGTTGCCTGTATTGAATTTTGTTACAACTACTACTTTAACACCAGTAGATGAAGTGGCAGTCCCGCAAGCTACTGGCAGATCTCTTCAATCTGGGATTGTTAGTACCGATATATCAAATTTAGTTGATAAAGTAAGAATTCCTGATACCATGATACAGTTGGATTTATCACCGGATGACGGTGTTAAATATGTTAATGAAGGGGGAAACCAGCAAGCAAGCACTGGGCGTAAAGACTATCCAGATTGTTCTACATCTGCATATCTTTTTGGCTGCAGTATTTGTAGTACTACATTCAGCACCGAAGCAAGTTTAGCTCGGCATGTGAACATGCAGCATACTTCCCGTGATAACAGTTTGGCTAAGGCTGATGTAGATTCCCCGAGTAATATCAATGCAGCCATTGGTTTTTCACCAGAAACTGAATTTACAGATCATTTGGTTTTTCATGAACACCAGTCCGCGGTTACAGCTAGTAATGCAGGGAACTCTATTGCTGTGTTGCATTTGGATGAGTCAGTTGACGGAAAAGCTTTAAATATAGTTTTGCATCAACAGTTTAAATGTTGTTTGTGTTATGCTACTTTCTGTTACCTAACATCACTTGAAAATCATATAAGTATTAAACATAAACCAAAGAGTGATTCTGCCCACGAGCTACCTTTTGGATGCAATATTTGTAATTACTCCTTCAGCACGGAAAGAGGTTTGTCAAAACATAGCAAAGTTTGCTATGTGCAAGGCCACGATTCCAGAACAAATTTTCCATGTTTGACTTGTGACAAATCTTTTAGAACATTCAAGGACCTTAACGCCCATGTTGTGTATCGTAAACATAGAGTGGCATGGTTTTGTTTTGTGTGCAACAGAGTATTTACAACCGAATCATCTTTACGAATCCATTCCTGTTCAAATAACACTGGTCATAAGATTGTCACACCATTTTTTGTGTGTGCCACGTGTAGTATAATATTTTATGAACGTGAATTCTTTAATGTTCATTGGCGAGAATGCAGGTTTAGTGAATACTGTGCTCAATGTGCGACACACTATGAATCTCTGAAAGGCATTTTGGCTCATTCTAGAGAGTGTATGTGGAGCACAACATCGTGCAACTCTTGCATAATGCTTAAACATTCAACCACTGACGCCAACAGACAAGAAAAAGTAAAATTGTTATTGCAGCGTATACATTGCAGGTGCTGTGGATGCTGTTTCGAAAAAATTGACAAAGACTTTATTCATCACGAGTCAAAATGTGGATTTAACAATAGCTATGAAGACCTTTCCTCAGCCACTGTTTTCTGGCCGCCTACAAGTAAAGCAGTTTGGGCGGAGAGGTGCAGATCTTGTTACATGCTAAAAGGTACTATGAACTCCTTAAATGAGTTTGAAACACAGAAAGAGCTAGTGACTGGTGTACATTGCAGGTTGTGTGGCAAATGCTTCATTAAAAAGTCTACTGAATTCTTTGCTCATGAAGTAATTTGTCTGTGGTTCAATAACTGCACGTCGAGCCGTTTTATTAGTTCGAATAAAACACTCAAATTGGAGCAGCTCAAATTACTTTCAGAATTTCTGAATTGTAACTCGTGCGGTCAACATTTTAGTGAAAACTTTATGGATTTTTTCCAACACGAAGAAAGTTGCAAAGGCAACGACAGTCACCATCATAGCAGGAATGAACAATCAGCTGTGCAGGAGCTGGCTCTTCACTGTACGTATACATCAAGCAGTCACACTCCAGGTGTTCATCCTGGAAGAACGTGTTCCAGTGAGATGATTTTAAAAACATTAAGTAACAATCCTTCGCAAAATGCTGAAACCTCCAGTAAAAGGTTAGCCCATTCATATGACAAAAGTTGGAGTAACTCGTTAATTATTTGTTCAAAATGTGGTCACTGTTTTTTGACCAAACAACTTGCCCACCATCCCTGCAGGTTTCTTCTTAAGCACATGCAGTCCTGTTGTATTGTGCTAGAACGCGTCGATAGTATTACAACAGACTTATGTTCCAAGGCAGAAAACACAAGTCCTGCATTGCAAGAAATTTCTTCTGAAAGTAAAGTGCCTGAAGAAAATACCAAGACTGCAGCTGTGCCAACATTGCCTCAAATTTCAACCGAATGTCAGGACCTTGTAACCCACTCCCCCGAGCTTTTTAATGCTGTGATGTCCAAAGAAAACATTACTTCTACCCAAATGTCTTTGGATAACTCTTCTGTAATACCTACACGAATCAGTGAATTACTGCCATTTGTGACGGAAATAACACATGAAACTGAGCTAGATCGATTTCTAATGCAAGAATTTACATTTGATACAAGTGTTAAAACTGAAGTAAACTTAGACCAATTAGAACTTGGAAGTGAACCTAGAACTTCACCAAGATCTGATGTTTTAGTTCAAAACATAAGTGAAGTGCTGAATAGTGCAACAGTCTGTAACGATCGAAATTCATCTCGCAGTAAAGTGAGTGCTTTTGTTGGTAACATTCCTAAAATTGTACCGACTCATTATTGCAAGTTGTGTTGCACTACATTTGATTCAAAATACCTCTTTAAATGGCATCTTCGTACCCATAATGAACATCGTCCCTTTCCTTGTACTTACTGTGGTTGTAGGTACAAACGGCTTATCAACCTGAATGAACACGTAAGATTTTACCACCTAAGAGGACAGGTACCATGTTATCAATGCGGAAAACGATTTGCTAACTCGTTGCTATATCGAAAGCACAACAAAATACACACGCGACACTACCAATTTAAAAGAAGAAAAGTTGATCCAATACGGCCAGCGTTTGAAATTGGAGGTTGGAAAAAAGTAAGTAACACCTTCATTGAATATTCCATGTGTACGATGCAAAACTCAAATTAGCATGGCAGTTCTGCTATAGCACACCATGCCTAGGGAGCTATACAATTCTGGAACATTTTAAACTTATGACTCAACTTGAAATGTTATGGCACATGTTTAAAAAAAAATAACATTAACAACCGTTCTGAAGAAGTTGGGTGGTTCTCTTAAACAGCAAAGTCATCAAAAACAAGGTGCTGGCTGAAGTGAAGCTCGGTTATGTCAGGAACTCTTTATATTTGTCAGGAACCGCTCTGAGTTTGTCAGATGGTTCGAAAAAATTAAGCCAAGGGGGAGGGCTATGTATTTTTTCGGTACCATTTAAGGGAGCTAGCCTACCAATTTTTCAGTGGCCCTAAAAAGAAGGACCAAACTATGCAGAATGTTTTGGCAATTTATGGTGAGCAATTAGGTCCGAAATGCTCTTCAGAATTATTGAAAAAGCCCCTCAGAAGCACGTGTCACATTGCTCCATTCAGCTCTCCACTGTAAACAGTAACGGTTCAGAAATGTCTTGATTACGGTGAGCACTGTTTTCCCAATTAAAACGGTAGTTGCAGCCGGCCTAGCAACAGGCCTGCATAATTTTTCAAGTTGAAGTTCTCGGACTAGTAGCTCCCGCACACCAGTTCTGTGATCGAATAGTATGGGATGCTAGCCACCAGCCCTTGATTCAATTACAGGATTATTTCCGAGACTACTTTACTGTGGGTGCTCTGTTAAGATGCATCCGTTCAAAAATGCTCAAGTGTGATTGAAAAGTCAGATATGAAACACCGGTAGCTGGCGATAAGTCGGATGTAACCACTTTAAGGATAATATAGTTTTAGCTAATTTAAAAGTTAAACATTTTGGAAAAATGCAACAGATACATCACTTACAGTTGGTCTTTCGATATACTGTCTAAGCTATGATTATGCAGACGTAGTTTGGGGTTTTCACTATTAAGGGTACACAATGCTACAGTTTTTTTTGTTTTTTTTTTCTACTAAAAAGTTTGAAAAACTTCTAACACTCTACCAGATGTTCTTATCCACTCTGCTTGGTCTCGGAAGTGGTGTTGAATATTTGGTTAGTTTTTAACTGTTTTTTTTGGCCACAATCTTCCACCTGCTTTCAGACATTGGAGGATTGGAACTGGCGTTGGACCTAATTGGTTGTGCTTCTGTGCAATTCAAATCTTGGCGCCATTGCTGCTTCCTCTTTCCCGTTGCTGATTTTGGCAACTGTGGATCTCTTCCTCTCCCTTAGCCAGAGTAGGAACATGCATGCATTGTTTTCTAGCATTTGGCGAATTGAGCAGCAAGGTGGGAAGTCACTAGAACATTTGGTAATTTGTTTTTAAGACGTGCTAAAATGCTGCCTTTCTAAAGGGGGACCAATTTTATTTAACGACAAATTAAGGGGGGGGGGGGAGAATTAGAAAAAATGTGGAAGGTCTCAACCACAAACTTTCTTCCCCCGTCCATCCTCTCTTGATAAGTAGTGAGCGGTCCCTAAACAACACAGCAGAAATATTCTTTAGATTAAGTATCAAGTATTAAGTGTCAAGTTTTCTTTTGAAAGGAAAGCAATTGCGCAATAATTGTTATTCATTTTTTCTTTACACATCTATATATATATTTCGCTTAGAAGCAGACTTAATGATGTGAGCAGACTAGGGATCGGCCGATATGACTTTTTACCGATACGATACGGATGAAGGGTAAACCGATCCGATACAATCCGATACAAAGCCGATGTCGATACCGATAATAATAATAATACAAAATCGCGACTAAAAGTTTAAATTACATAAAAAAAATGCAACTTCGGTTTCTGGTTTTGCGTGGGTTCCAACTGTTGAGATTATCCAAAAAGTTGTGTGCAGCACAGTTAGCTTTTAGTTGATTGTTGTAAAACTTAGAGCATGGAACTGTCACATGCTACATTTTCATTACAAACTGAGCAAATGGCTTTGCTTTTCTCACTTGGTTATTGCTTTTGCCGGGCTTGGTGTCAGTTTTTCAGGGAAGACAGTTGTGTTTCTTGGCATAACAAATATCTGTATCGGAATCCTTATATTGGTCCGATACCGATATGGCAAAAATACCGATATATACAGATTATACCGATATCAATATCGGACTATCCCTGGAGCAGACTTGATGAGGCATTATTAGGGAGGATTAATCGAACGAAGCTTCAGCAAGAGGGCGAGCGGGCTCATTCTTGCCACGGTAGCAAAGAAAAAGGGCTAGCGGCCGGCAATGAGAATGGATATGTGCTCTAACAATTAGAAACAAACACTATTACTTCAATAATGCTGACTATTGCAGCTGAGTTGAATCAGTGAGAAACAACTAGTATTGTGTATTTTGCAACGTCATTTCTTTGAACTCTGAAATGCCTTAATAAAAAAATTGTTTACTTTTAGTACCGGGAGCAAACTTTTCCAGCTAGTGTGCGTACCATTATAAAATCAGGGTTTGTGCATTAGCTGGAAAACTCTGGAATTTACTTTAAACTTTTTAAGGCCTTGAAAAGTATATAATTCTGATAAATCATTAATACTGGCCTGTAAAAGAATCGGGTTGGGAAATTTTATGAGCAAAATAATTGTTGGTGCAAATCGCCGTGGAAAGGATTCGTTCTTGTACCTACATTCCGTCGAAAAAAAAAGTGTATTAGGCCCCAAATAAAATTTTCTTTCATATCCCCGATGGTTCCATGACTTTTTTCATTGTTAACCGTGACCAGTCATGAACTGGTGGCCTATAACATGTTAAACTGTGCTCCACTCCCCCCCCCCCCCAAAAAAAAAATTATAATGATAATAACAATAGGCTAAACAAACATCAACATGCAAAATTTGAAATAGCCTACTCGGCCTAAAAAGTGGAAAACTACCATGACGGAAAAGGCCTAGAAGTGCTTTTGACTCAGAAATTGTAAGTTTTTCTGTTGTGTTTTCACAGTAGGAGTGTCAATGACGTTTCTTGATAAGTACAAACTCTTACATTTATGTAGTCCGATTTATCAAACATTTCGTGTATGATTCACTTTCAGTTGCCATTTCAAAATTATAAAATTAAAACCAGAACCTAACAAATGTTTGAAGGATTTCTTGCTTAAATTGATGAAAGATTTGTAGGTTTAGGCTGCGAAGAGGCCTGAGAAACAATTTTTTCCCCCTTAGGTTAAATAGTAAAGCATTGATCAGATGGGTACCACCTTAAGAGCTAATAGGCTAAGCCTGTTCAGGGAAGAATTGTAGATTTTCTTATGAGTAATAATGTGACTACCGTAATGGTTCCGTTTTTGCTTTGTGACATCCGTAACAATCTTGACAGGTCCGCTCCAAGCCGTGTTGGAGCTAACGGCTGGCAAGGATGGTACATTTTTTGTGTGAATATGTGGAGTTGGGGCTGAAAGAACAATGGGTTGGACATTGCAGTTGGCCTATACGTTACCTAATTTAAAGAATTCTCCTTCTTACAATGCTGTTTGATTAGAGAAAATAATCTGAAGTATTTGTCCGCGTCGCTACCCACTACACATCCTAATGTGCAGCCTCCATAGCACATAACAGGCATGAAAGCCTTCCTCGTTTCAGCTGATTTCCTCGTTTTTCCTTCCTCGTTTCAGCCGATTTCCTCGTTTTTTAGCTTTGCAAACATCCTAAAAATGCATTAAATACCCTAAAACTGTATTAATTTGGTGGCTTTCCTCTATTTCCTCGTTTTCAACCAGGAGTGACTTTCATGCCTGATATAAGCTCGAACGGAGCGGTCCATCTTTTCTTCTCTACCGTCGTCACGAACATTTGCTGTTTGTCGCTCTGTTCCGATCCTACGCCGCTTAGATCCTACACTCCGCTCCGCCACGCCGCGGATCAAGGGAACACCCAAAGATCCACTGGTCCGCCCTGTGCGCTTTGTGTCCTCTGTTCCTTTAAAATCTTCAGCCTCCGGTGTGGAGGTTCTTGAATTATCAGCGAAACAGGACTCTCTTGACCCAACACAACTAGTGGTCAATCCTTTTCTCTCCGAACCCTCCGTTCCACCTCTGCCTATGGATACGGCCACAACTTCACCTCTGCGCACAGCTCTCCGCCGGACATGATTTGCGCCTTCTTCATGAAGACCTTCTTGTTACTAAGGAACTACGCCACCCTTAAGCTTCAAATAAAGAAGGTGGTGGCCAAGAAGGTGGCCTCTTCCTCTCGGCTCAAGTGCATACCTTGAGTCTTCCCTCCGCAATTTCAAGAAGAAACAGCCGCCTGTTCCTGATCCTGTTTCCTTCACGTCTGCATGGCTAGCCTCCTTGCCTAAGAAACAACGCACTGCTCCTAGCGATCCTTGTCCTTCACGACATGATCCTACTCTGCCAGTGGCTTCTCAATCCGCACCGGTTCCAGTTCCCGCAGATCATCACTCCCTTCGGGATGAAGAGGATAATAACTTTTACTTTCTCGTGATTCGCCCATTCCGATCCTCCGTTTCACGGTGATCCCGATCCTTCCGAGATTCCTCTTCCGGACCTGTTGAAAACAGTGGAAGGCATAATTCCGGACTGCTTTTTGTACAAACCAAACCCAGAAACCAACTCTCCTTCCAAGAATCGTGGATTAGCCGCTGGATTTGGCTTTGGTCTTCGTGATCACTCCCTCATCAACCTCCTCTCCTTGGACAATCCACCACTCTTTTGAAAAACGCTCCTCAGGACGGGTGGTATGCTCCTGGGCAACGGGATGCCTTTAGAACTAGATAAGGATCCTCCACCTCCGTGTCCAGGACGAGAAAGCTAATTTTTCCATCCAATTGGCTAGGGTACAGCCAATCCTCGAAACTTCGATACTTATCCTCAGTCCGAACTCTTAACCACAGACGCAAAACTGGACTTTGGCTCCGCTCTGTTCCTACCTCGATGTGCTTCCGTCCCCATGTATGTGCTCCGCTACAACGATCACCTGCTCCGCCTTGGTCTCCGCACCGTGGTCTGAGCACGGCGGCTAATGCACTTTGTGAATGATTATACGCCGATCCTCCACCAACAGACACTCTGCAGCTTGCCTTATTAACCAAGTATTCCAGAAATGTTGCTTCGCTACACACCATGCCATGAATTGGTTTACTCGTGCTCTCTTTAATTCTACCCTGCTCCTCTGAGAAATTGCCCTTAACACTGCGCCAAATTTGGACGACTCTACCTACCATATTCTACGGATCAGCCAAATCACGAGTCAGAATCTCTGTTCCAGGGCCTGATCCTAAAGTGGCTCCCCACCTTGACATTTCTAGGAAACCTTGACCTAATAGGACTCACCATCCTTGCCGCTCCCAATCCGATTCCCAGAATAGGCCTGATCCGCCCAAAGAGGACTGCACAGACTCGAAGGTCTCTCCACCCCCTTCTTCTTCCCTTCCTCGTTTTCGTTCGTCCTATCGTTCTGAGGGCCAGGGCCGCGGATATACACCTGACCGATCCTCTTCTAACAACCGACGACAGCAACGAGCCTCCTCCTGTCCACGATTCCGCAGACGATCCACTTAGTAACATTCTCTCGCCCCCTCAAGCCGTGGGGGAGGGGGGCGCCTTCGGTTCTACGCCAGAGCTTGGCACTCCATCACCTCCGACTCTGTGATCCTCTCCATCATTCGCTCCGGTTTTCTCCCCAAGTTCTTCCACGATCCTCCCTTAACATATCCACCATGGGATACGGAATCACCGCCTTCTGCTCCCCTACGCAGCGAGATTTCGACGATCCTCCAGAAACCCGAGATCCGGGTCGTTCCCAATTCTGTCTCTCCAGGATCTTACAGCAGCATCTTCCTTTGTCCCAAGAAAACAAAGGGTTCTCGTCTCATTTTCAATCTGCGGCCTTTCAACCAATCTATCCGCAACCCACACTTTCAAATAGAAACTACGACATCCATTCGCTCCTCCCTACTCCCTCACGACTGGACGATTTCTTTAAATCTCGCCGACGCCTATCTACACATCCCGCTTCATGCCTCTGTCCGGCACCTCTTCCGTTTCATTCTTGACGGCAACGTCTATGAGTTCCTGTCTTCCTTTCGGACTCAGTGCCGCTCCTCGCATCTTTACAGTCATCGTCCACCCAGTGCTTGCTCACCTACACCAATGAGGCATCCGTATTCATGCCTTCCTTGACGATTGTCTTCTGCCCCATCAAGATTGCTCCGCCTTACTCAAAAACATGCTCACCGTTTTTTCTCTTTTGCGATCCCTGGGCTTCGGCATCAATGTCCCCAAGTCACGCCTCCTTCCAAGCCAAGCCTTCACGTTCCTGGGTGTGTTCTTCGACCTATTCCGCGTGACAGTCATGGCATCCTCAGAGCCGATCACGATTCATCTCTCTGCAACCCGCTCATTCCTCCGCCTGCCATGACACAATTTCCGCGATCTCGCCTCACTTACAGGACCATTGATTCCTTCGCAGACATAGTCCCCTATGGCAGGTGGATGGCTCGACCACTGCATTTTTATCGCCTAAACGAATGGGGCGATCCTCGCTCCGTCCTTCTCCTACCAGCGTGTCCACTGAGCCGCTCCTTTCCATTTGCAACACTGAATTGGTGGCTAGACGTTCTCAACATTACCGGTTCAGTCCTCCTACACGAACCGCTCCCACAAATCTACCTCTTTACAGATGCGTCACTGACAGGTTGGGGAGCCCACATCGACAGCATGACCGTTCTCAGGAACTTGGGACCCCTACGTAGAGGGTCACATCAATCTGCTAGAACTCCGCGCCATCCTCCTCGGCCTCAATCACTTCAGCGATTTTGTCGCGGGGAGGATTGTTCAAGTACACACAGACAACACCACAGCCGTGGTATGCCTACGGAAGGCGGAGGGTCACATTCCCGCTCCCTTCATTGCCTCACATCCGAAATCTTCCAGCCATGTGTCCTCTGACAAATCATGCCCTTCCCGCTCCGCATCCCAGGGAACTGGAACGTAATCACTTACTCCCTATCCAGGACTGCTCCTAAAACCAGCGAATGGGCCTTGCATGTATCGATCTTCTCCGTTCTCTTTCGGGTATGGGGTCACCCCTTGATAGACCTGTTCGCCACGAGGTTCAATGCCAGACTTCTTCTAGTTCGCCAGCCCTCTTCCGGATCCCCGAGCTTGGTCAGTGGACGCCCTCACCCTCAACTGGAATCACATGTTCGCCTACGCCTTTCCCCCTCCGAAACTCCTACACCTGGTCCTCCGCAAGATTGCATTGACACGGGGTCAGTTTCTTTTAATCGCTCTGGATTGGCCAGTGATCCTCAACCTGCTCATCGACGCTCCCCGCCTCATCCTGATCCGCCCGGACTTGCTCACCTAGAACAACAGCTCGATCTGCCACCCCCACCCACAGGCGCTGCGACTTCACGAATGGCTGCTATCATCCGACTCGAAGCGTCGAGAGTTTTTACGGACGAGGCCTCCCGCATCGCTTCCCACGCCGTTCGTGCATCAACCAACAAAATTTACGACAGCCACTGGCAATGATGGTTTCGTTGCTGTATCTCTGAACAAGTTGATCCAGTCAATTCCCCTATTTCGACAGGGGACTGCGTGGCTCAACTATCCTCGCCTAACACTCTGCTCTCAACGCCGTTTTTAGGGCTGCTGGAAGCATTGAGCTCCTCGATGATTTTCTTATTTCCGCCCTCATACACTCCTTCAAGATTGATCGCCCCCGAGTGCGGAAGCAATTCATGGATTGGGACCTCTTCGTCTTCCTGTCTGCACTCCTCTCTGTTCCCTACGAGCCGCTGTCCTCCTGCCAACTTAGCCACCTTACTCGCAAAACTGTCTTCTTGATTGCTCTCGCCGCCTGTCTGTGTTGTGGAGAAATTCAAGCACTTTTCCGCCACTGCAGTGGATTACTTTTTCTTGTACAACTATACGGGAGTCACGCTGACCCCTCGACCATCCTTTCGTGCCAAAACTCAGAAACCTGAGGAAAGGACTAGACCATTCACATCCCCTTTCAGACAAATATCCTCGGCGGCGACCAAGAAAGAGCTACGTGCCCTCCATTTTTATCTCAAAGCTTCCAAACCAATCCGCCGCGGACGAACTCAGTTATTTCTACCCTTCACAAACAAAGTCGGCGAATCTTAGACTCGCATGATAGCTACCTGGTTATAAACAGTCATCGTGTAGGCCTACGATGCTCTCGACATCAGTTGTGCGGATCAGGGCATTCGAGTTCCTGCTCACAAGCTGCGAGCAATTTCAACTTCCTGGGCACATTTCAGCAATATTCCTGTGTCAGAAGTTATGGAGGCTGCATCCTAGCGCAGCCCTTCGGTTTTTACCTCCCATTCCCTTCGAGACATGTCTCATCACGCTAAAGGACTATACTGCATTGCCCCCTTCGTTGCAGCCCATCGTGTTCTATAATCCCCTTCACACTCCTGGTCTGTTCTGTGGGGAACCGCTTGCTACCCTAGGGGGCTTTGATCTAATGTCGCCCGCCGCCTTGTCAAAGTCTGTGAACTGCTTTAAATTAGGTAATGTAAATTTTCATTGGCAACTAGAAACTCCAAAATACTAGTGTTACTTGGTTGATTTTGGTTTCTATTGCCTTCTGAAAATATACATTACCTTTGTCCCACCCTTCTCCCCTTTTGTCGCCATCAGGGCACAATAGAGGATCGAAAAGATGAGCCAGACCGCTCTGTTCAAGCTTGTATATGATGGAGGCTGCGCAGTGGGTAGCGACGTGGATGGATACTATTTTCTCTAATCAAACAGCATTGTGAGAAGGAGAATGCTTTAAATTAGGTAACGTACATTTTCAGAAGGTAATGGAAACCAAAATCAACCAGGTAACACTGGTATTTTGGAGTTTTTGTCGTAATTTAAAGCAATGCTTTAGCTTTGCGCAAGAATAAGACAAACTTTTTAACTAACTTGCATGTTTGTCATAAAATGTTGTTGAGCTTACTTTTTTAACTTTTACTGCACCTCACATTTCCTATTTTCATTGGTTGTTTTATAAGGCGATGAGAACGAATCGGGGGGTGAAAGGCTGCTGAAAAAAGCCGAAGGAAAAAATGTTTCTTGGTGAAACTTAAGGAAGTGTACGCATCAAATTGCATAAGACAGAGGGGGCTGCATTAGCATTATACTGTATTTTACTGGGTAATACTCGGTGTAAGAGAATCTCCCAACTTTTTTTGTATACAAGCCATAAAACCATAACATTCGTCAACAATCGGAAACCAAGCCCCCAACAATGAGTATCCTTTAGCTTGTTAACATGAATTGCTGATGCTAACAAAACTCCTTACTCTATCTGGTGAAATTCGAGCCCTATTAACAACAACACCACGAAAAACTCGAAACAAATTTTTTTCCACAGTTTTTCCCGTCCGAATTTTTTCCCTGTGTGGCTTTTTTCCATCGGTCTTTTTACTGCTGCTTTTTGCGCCCATCACATGCACGATTAAAACATGAACATTTTAGTGTTTGATGAGATGTTGTTAATATGTTTGTTGATTAATAAAGATCCTTGAAAAAATTTGGTTTCGGAAAAGTCCTTGAAAAATTTATTGATTTTGAAAAAAGTCCTTGAAGCTGCTTGAATTTTCTGCGTAGGTTTTTGTGCGAACCCCGAGTTTTACAAATTTACCAATTTCGTGTCAATAAACCATCCACCCATGCCATCATATATCGTGTAGTTTTCTTCAAAAGTACAATAATTACTAAAATATTAAAAAAAATTTTAAGTGGTAACTAACAATTAAAACATTGCTACGTAGATACTCAGTGATTTTCCTGAACAAAATGCCACAAACTACATGTGGTTTTCTCAAATGCTCTAAGTTTGTGATTTGTTTTGTGAATATATAGCGCATTTCCTCTTCCAAGATGAGACCACAATATTGCCAACCGATACAGTCGTGTGTTGGTACAGCCTTAATAATAACACTAAATTCATTTGTGTTAATTTTACAGAAATAGCAAGTTCATTCAACCATTTGTAAATGCCAATAAAAAACTAACTCTACTTTCTGGAGGATTTATTTTGATCCATTTTTTTGTGCGTGTATAGTCGTTTCGGGTGGCATTGGGCAGACAAATAGAACATTTTCCGGCCCCCAGTCAGGTCGGCTAAAATTTGTCTAATTTTTGTTTGCCTAAAACATACTTAACCTGATAATTTAACATTACATTGTCCTCAATGTCTCCCTGGAGGTTTTTAATTTGCTTGTAGCCGCCTGCTTGCATGACCCACTCCGCATGCACAGCCCTCTCTATATAAGCGAGAACGTGGTTGGTCTTGGCATTTATTATCTGTCAGGAGGTGACTCGAGAGAAGAGGTGGGGCGGGCGTAGGTTAAGTATGTTTTAGGCAAAAAAGAAACCTGGGGGCTGGGGGCCGGCAAAATGTTCTTTCTTTGTTTGCCAAACATATTAACCTGATGATTTAGCATTATCAGCAGAACTCGTCAAATGAGGTGGCGGGCACAGATCTGACGGGGCGACCTGGGATGCAAGCAGGCGTTCCCTTCTTATTATGGTAAAAATTCGCACTTGTTCAGAACAGGATGTTCAAACTGGAGGTTGGATCTCTTTCGTAGAGTTTGGTGGCCCTGTTGATTTTGAGGGTTCTTGCTTCCTTCTATGGATGGCTTGCTTCCATCTGGATGGCTTGCTTCTGCTTCGTTCTGAGTGCTTTAAGGGGGCTTGACCACAGTTCTGGCTGCAACGATTGGTCCCAGCCGGTATAGTCCCTTTCCTTCTCTTGACATATTCCTCAGGTAGTGGAAGGTGGATGTTGTTGAGTGATGTTAGGATGCGGCTTGTAGAATTTTTTTCTAATGGGATGGCGTTGTGGATTGTCCATGTTGTGTTCTGACCTCGTGTGCTGATGCTTTCCCCTGCTCAGGTTGGATTTGTCGTACGGAATGTCAATGGTTTCTGAGTCTTGGCTCGTAATCTTGCTCTTGGGTGAAGGGTTACCGAAGAGAAGTTTAGACCAGAGATGCAGTAGACTGGGTCTGCTGATAGGGTTTGGATTTTGGAATGCCGGGCGTTTGTTACAAGTGTATCGTGGGAGACAGTTTCCCTGGTAAGGAAGTGAAGGGAGCTGTCTTGCCTAGGTTTGAAGGGCTTCCATTAGGGATTATAGAGCGATTGACAAGTCCCAGTCTGTGACTAGTCTTCTCGTTATTGGGCGGTCATTTTCGGAGGAGCGGAGAAAAGCAGAAATTCGATAATCATCGAGAAGGTTGGTCTTGTTTGTTGTCTTGAATACCGAGTTAAGGGCTGAGCGGTAGACAAGGATCGTTGAGGTTTTGAGTTTGTCGATGTTAAAAAGGTCTGTGAAAAATCTTAAAAGTTCGGGTAGAGAGGAATTAAATGGATTGGTTTTCCTTGTTAAATACAATGAAACTATTTGGACCAGTGGCTGTCAGACAATCTGTTTGTTGGTTCACTGTTGGTTTTTGAAGCGTTTCGGGTGGCATCATCTTGATGAATTCCAGCCTTCTTCAGGAGTTTGATGATAGTAGCCACGCGTGATGGAAGCGTGGAGGTGTGAAGTTGGTCACGGTCGAGATGCTCGGCCTGAGATGAAGACGTCTGTCTTGAGAACTTCACTCAATTCGTGGATTGAAGACATGAATGAGGCGAGCGTTGGTGTAGACAGCCATGGTCATCATAATCTTCACCCGAGAAGTGGGGTCAGCCATAGACGAGATTCTGTAGGTGGAGAGAGCGTTATCCGTTTTGACTCTATACTTGAAACATGAGATTTAGCCAGGATTGAGACAAGCACCGGTGGGGTTGCTACAGATGTTATGATTTCCGCACGAGACGTGGGGTAAGCCACGTACGAGACAAGATGCAAGAGGTGAAGACGTCATCCGACTTGACTCTTCATTTTAAGGCGTGGATTTTATTTAGCCACGGATGAGTCGAGAATTAAGAGTGGACGGCAACTGTTGTCTAGATTTTACTCCAGACGTGAGAACAGTCGTGGTCGAGATAAGCATCTAAAGGTGGAGACGGTCCTGTCTCGATTCTTCACTCAAAACGTGGGTTCTAACCACGAATGAGACAAACATGAGTGAAGACAGCAGCTGTTGTCTTGATTTTATTCGTGACATGGGGTTAGCCATGGTCGAGACAAGCACTCGGCAAACGGCTCTTGTCTTGGTTCTTCACTCAAAACGTCGGTTTTAGTCACGAGTGGGACGAGTAGCAGTAGACAGCAACTGTTGTCTTGATTTTCGCTTGAGATGTGGGATCAGCCACGGTCGAGACAAACAGCAAGAGATGCAAACGGCTTCCGTCTTGGGTTCACTCAAAACGTGGGTTCTAGCCACGAATGAGACGAGCAGCAGTAGGTGCAAACGGCTTCCGTCTTAGGTTCACTCAAAACGTGGGTTCTACCACGAATGAGACGAGCAGCAGTGGACAGCGACTGTTGTCTTGATATTCGTTGGAGACATGGGGTCAGCCACGGCCGAGATAAGCAGCAAGAGGTGCAAACGTCTTCCGACTTGGTTTACTCAAAACGTGGGTTCTAGCCACGAATGAGACGGGCAGCAGTGGACAGCGACTGTTGTCGTGATATTCGACCGAGACATGAGGTCAGCCATGGTCGAGACAAGCAGGAAGAGATGCAGACGGCTTCTGTATTGGTTCTTTACTCAAGGCGTGGGATTTAGCCGCGAGTGAGACGACGACGAGTAGCAGTAGACGGCAACAGTTGACTTGATTCTGCTCGAGACGTGGGGTCAGCCACGGACGAGACAAGCAGTAAGAGGTGTAAACACCTTCCATCTTGGATCTTCACCCAAAACGTGGGATTTAGTCACAAGTGAGACGAGCTGCAGTTGACAGCAACAGTTGGCTTGAGTTACGTTCGAGATGTGGGGTCAGCCACGGTCGAGACAAGCAGCAAGAGGTGTAGACGGCGTCCGTCTTGGATCTTCACTCAAAAGGCGGGATTTAGTCACGAATGAGAAGAGCAGCCGTGGATGGCAACTGATGGCTTGAGTTACGTTCGAGACGTGGGGTCAGTCACGGTCGAGACAAGCAGCCAGAGGTGTAAACGGCTTCCGTTTTGGTTCTTCACTCAAACGTGGGTTTTAGCCATGAGTGAGATGAGCTGCAGTTGACAGCATCAGTTGGCTTGATTCTCGTTCAAGACGTGGGGTTAGCGGCGGTCGAGATAAGCGGCAAGAGGTGTAGACGGCTCCTGTCTTGGTTCCTCACTCAAAACGTGGGATGTAGCCACGAGTGAGACGTGCAGGGGTGGACAGTAACTGTTGAATTGATTTTACTCGTTACGTGGGGTGAGCTACGGTTGATACAAACGGTAGGAGGTGTAGATGGCTTCTACCTTAATTCATCACTCAAAGGGTGGGTTTTAGTTATGCATGAGGCGAGCGGCAGTGTGAAGAAAACTGTTGTCTGCGTTTCACTCGAGACAAGGGGTAACCCTGGTCGAGACAAGCTGAGGAAAACAGGAACAGTCTAGACTCTTCACTTGGACGAGGACATGAATCTTGACGTAGTTGTTTGAAAACTTGATCGAGATGAGATCGTGTAACCAAAGCTCGGTAGCAACTTCAATCGTTGTCGGAAACAACCGAAAAGAGAGCGAGACGGGTTGTCTGTGTTGTCGTCCGGGAGATGAACGTGTTTTGCAGCAGGTGTTTGTGGCTTGCTGCGACGTGGCGGGAATCGGTGTGTTGGCCGAAAGGAAGTCGGAATGCTTGCTTCTTGGCGCGGAGTCAGAGATGCGTGAAAGGCGTTTACGCCTTTCATGACTCATAGTAGACGCAACCCAAACATGCGTGTTGACTTCTCGCGACGGGGAATCGTCTTCGTTGTTGACGACATGAACGTTCCGGTCAAAAGTGGACGTGTAGCGGTCGTCGTGGACGGACGGGGAGCAGGAGAGAGAGCACAATATCTGTGGCCGTGGTGATGACCAAAAGGGCAGCTTCCGTCGTAAGGAGATAACCGAAAGGGCAGCTTCCGTCGTAAAGAGATGACCAAAAGACAAAAATCCAAATTCCTGATAATGGGGAAACGTCTGCGTCGTTGACGACATGAGCGTCTTGGTTTAAGCCGGGCGCGCAGCGGTTCGAGTAGCAGCAGGAGAGAGCACAGCATCCGTAGCCGGAGTGATGACCGAAAGGTTAGCTTCCATCGCAAGGAGATGACCGAAAGACAAAACCCAAATTACTGGTAACGGGGAAACGTCTGCGTCGTTGACGACATGAACGTCTCGGTCTAAGCCGGACACGCAGCGGTCGTCGTGGACGGTCGTAGTTGCAGCAGGAGAGAGCACAGCATCCGTGGCCGGAGCGATGACCGAAAGGCCAGCTTCCATCGCAAGGAGATGAGCGAAAAGCAAAAGATTCAAATTGTTGGTAACGGGGAAACTTCTTCGACGTCGACGACATTAACGACCTGGTCTAAGCCGGGCGCGCAGCGGTCGCCGTAGCAGCAGGAGAGAGCACAGCATCCGAGATGACCGAAAGGGCGGCTTTTATCGTGAGGAGATGAGCGAACGGCAACGATGAATTGTCTTCGTTGTTGACGATATGAACGTCCCGGGCTAAGCCTGGCGTGTAGCGGACGTCGCGGACGGACGGAGTAGCAGTAGGAGAGGGCACAGCATCCGTGATGACCGAAAGGGCAGCTTCTATCGTGAGGAGATGAGCGAGGTAACGATGAAACGTCATCGTCGTTGATGACATGAACGTCCCAGATTAAGCCGGGCTTGCCGCGGTCGTCGCGGACGGATGGAGTAGCAGCAGGAGAGCGCGCAGCATCCGTGATGACCGAAAGGCGGAAGACGAGGTGACGCGTAGGAACATCTGGAGGAAATGAAATGCCGAGACCAACCACGTTCTCGCTTATATACAGAGGGCTGTGCATGCGCAGTGGGTCATGCAAGCAGGCGGCTACAAGCAACTTAAAAACCTCCAGAGGACAATGTAATGCTAAATTATCAGGTTAATATGTTTGGCAAACAAAGAAACATAATTTGAGCATGCATAGTAGGGTGACAGTCGACCTTGAAAAAGGATAAAATCTTGAGTTTAAAACTTCTGAATTGTTAAAAACTAAATTGGGTTTAAACCACAGTGAGAAATGTTGTATTTGTTCGTGGGAGGTGATGATAACCAATAAACTGATGTGTGTTTTCTTTTCACATATTACGGGCTTGAGTGAAGTATGGGTGGCCTCCGTAGCTAGTTATCTGCCAATTGTAAAAATATGAAATAACTGCATAAAAATATTTGCAAAAATAATTGTAAAGTCAACAGGCAACAGCTGACTAAATGTAAATTAGAGTTGGCTTCCTGTCTGTTAATTAGACAGTATGATGTACAATTATTTCATAGCCAAGTGTGATGGAGACGCACCAGACTAAAGTAAAAATGTGCTATATGTTTCTGGAATTACTGTAGATAGCCTACCTATATTATTTTAAAAATGTGAATTATAATTAAGAATTATGTAGCCTACTAGTATTACTGAGAAGGCAGAATTAAAAGTAGTACAATTTCTGGTTTCTATAACTTTATCTCATTTGGCAAAATGTGTTAATAAATGTTCGATTGAAAAAATAGGGGGCTAGATATTGTGTTCAATACCAAAAGCAATCGGTCCAACCATCCATTTAATAAAACGAGTATTGGCAGAACTGAGGCAACAATAAATGGTAGGCTATCGAGATGGCCAAACTTTGAATGCTGCGAACATGTACACACTAAGTCCTCCCAGAAGACGAGGTGCTTTAAAATTGCATATGGGCAAAAACTAAAATTGTTGTATCACTCTGCACACACCTTAAACATTGTTACATACGATGAAAATGTTCCATGGTGTTCCAGTGTCCAGCGCAAAGCACCAGTTTTACACTCGTTATAAAGTATTTCCTGTGTAATTGTCCCAACGAGTCAATGACGGCCTTAGTAACAAAGTTACGAAAGATTTTTCCATGTATAACTTACAGTGTAAACACTTGCTAAATGGGGCCCCCTGGTACAAAGGCAATTTCGGAAGTTAAAACGGAAATACTGAAGCTTAGAAATGTAATGCATTTTTTCTCCGTCGGTAAACATTTAGGTATTCTTAGTTTGGTCATTTAATTTTCTACTTGCCGGCCAGAAAATATACACTACCTGTAAATTTATTTGCATTCAGTTTCTGAGTGCTCGCTACCTTGGAGGAATCAAAACTCTAGATACGCCCAGCTCAGACACCCACCTGCGCATGCGCAGGTCAGGCGCACGCAGGCCCTCCATAAATGATGTAACGGCATTAGCAAGGCATCTCTTTTCCTCCAGCTGCCGCTGGGTCAACATCGTTACCCTGTAACCGTTCGTGTTATACCTATATTTATGTGTTATACCTATATTTTTTGTAAATTTCCTTGCTCTGCAAACTGATATTTTTTTGGGGGGAGGGGTGGGTGAATAACCTAATAGCCGACAATGACTGATATTAAAGGTTTGAAGTTGTGCTATGTCCTATTAGACCTCAAAAAGCTAGTAAAATTGTATGTTGTAATGTAAAGATATGTGCTGCTACGAAGAATGTAGACTTTAATGCTTGATGAACCAGGGTTCTAAAAGCCCTTCTATCAAATGCAGATACACTGAAAACGCTGGGCTCGAATCCCATTGTATGTTGGTCTAAATGATTTTCTTAATTTGTCTAGTTTACAGTTACTTTGCATGTCTTTTAGGTTGAGGCATGCAAATTTTTAATTCTATTATTGCAATTTTTCAGAAAAATAAATCTGTTGCTTCGCCATCCACAGTTCCTGCCAATGGAAGTGAGGAATCTCTATCTGTTCCCATGGATGTTGCAGGTAAGTGCACTATCCAAACTGCTACACATTGTGTTTAAAGAAGAACGTACTGTACTTGTAAATATCTTCCTTATATATGGTAGAGGCAGGTACCACTTGGAAAAGATTACATTAGGCAATGTTAAATAAATATTTCTTAGGCATACAAACCCTGATAAATTGATAAAGGATGTTGTTTTCGTCTAAACCACATTTTGGTTGGTTTTATCCCAGAATACCTCCACAGTTAAAACTGCAAACCCAATCTCTACAATCACTGTTGTAGCCCTTGTTCTAATTCCTGCAAGGAAGATTGAGATATGTACCTGTCAGCATAGCTCCATGCTCGCCTGTGATCGTGGACGTTGCTTCTCCCGTCGAGAGTTGCCTCTCATAAACACAAGAAAGACTGTTAAATCTGTGCTG
>JAHWFP010013487.1:0-14186 GCA_023313725.1 Lithobius niger
TTAGAAATTAGTTTTAACTTTGAATTATGTTAGATATTGGAGTAATAAACTAAATTTGTTAATAACTGAGAATAAAGGCATTGTGTTTTTGCTAAACTGAATTCAGATCACACAAGTCAATGATCAATCGCATAGGCTAATCTTGTTTACGATCTTCATCTTCTCAACGTTACCGAAAGTTTGTATGGTTACAAATTAGTTTTAGCTGCAAATTATTTTGACATTTTGGAGGAGACCATACAATAACCTAAATTTGTGAATAAATGAGAACGAAGACATTGTTTTAACCCTTTCCTTCACATATACGCTTTTCTACGCTTCTACAGGATTCACAAACATATGCATTTTACGCGTCTCGTATACCTCGCATTTCAAATTACTGAAACATTATTAATCAATTCAGTTACATTTTTTAAGTCATGGTATTGAAGCTGCCAGGATATTTTAGAATTAAAAATAAAAACTTGCGAAAAGTTAAAAGTTGCATTATTTTCTACTGTTATGTGCAATTGTGGTGGCAATTTTCACAAGGAAATGAGGATGAAAGTACTTGTAAATGTCCATGAAGTAAAGGGTTAATGCTAGACTGAATCCAGACCAAGCATGCGAATGACTGCTTTTGTCTCAGACTTTTTCGTGATAGAAAACTCCGCCCTGTGAGAAGTTAATTTAGAAAACACATAAGACTTAGTTTTTAATGCCCACCCCCCAATTTTCAGCAAATTAGTTTTACAAGCCCACGGGAGTTAAAGATTTATATAGTACATGAACCAGAAAACGTGTTGAATAGATGCGTGCAGTGGAACACGAAGATAAGCACCTTTTAAGTCTATTGAGATAGTCCAGTCGTTGGGTCTTAGTGATTGGTGGATGGTTTCTATGGTCTCCATCTTGAAATGTTGATTTTCCATGGTGATTTTAGAGGTTTGGTATTGAAAATCATCCTTTCCCTTCTGACTTTTTGAGTCAAAGGAAAATGTGGTTATAAAAACCGGGTCAAATAGTGTGCGACATTGTTCTATTGCTCTTTTGGCGAGAAAAACCTGAATTTCCTGTGAAAGTTTTGGACTTGGTTGAGACGAATGCAGCCACAGAAGTGAATACGCCAGGTGTGGCTTCGTGATGATGTTGGAAAAAGTCGTCTGGAATGATGCGTATGGGATTTGAGGGTTGGTCGTTAATTTTTTCCATGCTGGAAGGAAGCGTTGTAGGCGGGCTGGCTCGGACCGGGAGATGGCTGGGGTGATACGTCACTGGTTTCGTCTTGCATCGCTTTTCTTGCTTGGGGACGAATGTCTGCTCAGTTTGTCAGGGGTATTTGGCTTGTCTCCGAATGATCATGAGGAGGGGGTGGATCGAAAGAACTGATTCAAACAAAAGGAATGGCTGGGTTCCGGTCGGCAAGTGCCGGTTCCAGTACATTGAGGTTCTTGTTTTGGCCAGTTGTCATTGCTGCCTTGAGTCGCAACTTGTTTGTTGTGAATAAGGCTTCGAATTGTGAGTTTGGTTTGCTGGCTTTGAAGCTGTGGGTTTTATGGACACATCAAGATGAGGTGCAAGCGTGTGAATCACGGTGTCGGTTTCGTGCAGTCACTGTTAGAGTGTACGATTGGCACTTTTACAAGTTTTTTGCACTCATAGTGGAAGGAAACGTGGCGTCAGTAGTCAGTTTCCTGCAAACATAATGTGGCACTGTGGTGTCGTCATCAAGGCACCACAAGGTAGCCATTTTAGTTCCTTATTGTTCACCTTCATTCACAGCTATAACAAATACTTCCATAGATTAAGCCATAGTGCATTGTAATCATTGATATGCCATAGACACATGTGACGTCAGATACATGACCTGTAAATGATTTCTTACTATCTGCAAAATACTAACCTTCATTATGTGCTAATCGTTTTGATTTGCTCTTTTAATTGCCCGGAATTAAATTTAAACTCCTATTTATACTGTTTCAATCCTTATTACGGTGAGCTTAGCTCACTCTCCGCTTGGAGCGCTGGCGTCGCGCCTTATATCACACTGATATAGCGCTTGCCTGCTCACTTTTGTTTCGGGCATGCGTCAGGAAGGACGTGCGCCGCTCTTTATTTTATGTTGGACTTTTCCGCTCTTCTCCAGGTGGCATTTTGGAAAAGCAAGTTGACTTTCTTTTAGCCGCCGGGTTAAAATTTCTGAAATTCACCTGCCTGAAAACTCCTAACGATCTTAACCCTGCGTGCAGAAAGCATCGGGAATGTGATTTTGATGAAATTAAATGAGAGATTTGTGAGCTTCATGATGCCGCAACGATCAAGAGGATTCGTCGAACTTGGAGAAAGACCGCCACGAAGCGTGTACTTCTTGAAGCCAAGAAACGCTGCTCCGCTGAATCTACCCCTGCTTCGGCTCCTAAAACTCCACTCGATCGGCGGCTTGAACTTTTAAGTGCCGATATCAGCACTCCGATCGTTTTTCTCTCCGAGGACACCATTGCTCAACACAGCGGTAACCCTGTTGCTGACGCTAAACCCGCTTCTGTTGCAACGGCCGATCCTAGTCTGCGTTCCCTGTTCCCGCCGACGGATTCTTCTCCGTCCGGAGATGAGGTGGTTTTTTCTCCAAGCAACCTTGAACTAGTTGTCTCTGCGGTGCGAAAAGCCACTAAGGTTGATATGAACGTTATACAGGATCACATCTGCATCGAACACGGAATATCGCAATGACATGGATTTGCGTTTTGAGGCGTTTGAGAAAAAGTTTTTTCATTTTGCTGGACAGTTAGGGCTTGAGCGATGTAAAACTAAGTGTGGCCGATGATCCTAGCGTCGTTGCTGCCGCCGCCCCGACAGTGCTGCCCCCTACCGGATTCGGGACTCACTAATTTCCGATCGCTAACGCTGAGCAGCTCAGCTCTCACGCTGTCGTTGCCTATGTTTCCGTACGCAAAACCGATGCTCCATCGAAAATAAAAAAATCAAATGTGAGGATAAATCGGGAAAATGTAAGTAGTGGTAACGTTAGTAAAGGGTCTAATGTGACTGTCCCAGAACAAACGGGCAAGATCGAACCGGAGTTCTTGGGACGGAGCTTGCCAGTCGCTATTGAATCGAAACCAAAAAAATGCGACAAAAAAAGCCGAATCACTTAAGCAGAAAAACGCGAATAGTCCTGTAGGCTCAAGCTCAAAAATTCCTTCCGACCGAGAAAAGGTCGTAAAGAAGGCTAAACATGTCACAAAAAGTAGTGCAGAGCACAATGACCCTCTTTCTAGGCTGAAGGAACAGATGAATCAGCTTCAGAAAGAATTAAACTCGTTGGCTAAAGGCAATGAAAAGCGTTTGAGTAAAGACGTTACTTCAGTTCGTCACTTGGATCATTCTAAACGAACTGTTCCATCCAAAACTCACAAGAATTCAGGCAATAAAGTCTGCATTTCGCCAAGACTGGAAAAGACGTCTGAAGTGTTGCACCGTTTACCCACTTTATCGAACGGTGGTAGCCATAATTCACCGCAATGTCAGTCTCCCACACTTCTCCACTGTGCGCCACAGTTCTCCGTCTTTTGTTAAGGCACAGCATGCAAGGACTTCCCGTTATGATGAATATTTGAAATACAAACACTTTGCTAAAAAGAAGTCACACAGCAGTGAATTTTCAGATGCCGGCCGTCATGGAAAATTTATTGACGATTGATTATCCTGATGACTCGGATTCGGTTGATGATAGGCCTTCTCGAAATAAACCCGACAGTGTGAAATCTCTGCCTCGCAAGCCTACCAACACGGACATTTCTGGCTCACCTTCACGAAGCACGAATTCGGTCTTATGCATACCTGGACGACTGGCTGCTACGGGATCAATCCAGACAGCAACTTCTGCAGCAAAGAGACATATGCCTTCGCCTATTCCAGAGCCTCGGCGTCAACCTCCTCAAGTCTCGGCTCACCCCCTCAAGGGAGTTCGTCTTCCAGTTCGAACTTCAACACAGCGTCATTCACAGTTCGTCCCTCCCAGGAAAGAACAGAGAAACTTGCGCTTAGCCTTGGAAGTCTTCTTCAATCTCAGGAGACCACTGCCCTGGATCTTGCTTCTCACATAGGTTTAATCGATTCTTGTGCAAAACTGGTTCCTCTTGGCCAGTGGAAAGCGAAGCCAATACATTGGTTTCGCAATTTGGAATGGGATCCTCAGACTTCATGGGAAGACATCATCTCCCTCTCCAATCTTCCAGCGAGTCCATTCAATGGTGGATGAATCCGACAAATGTTCAAGCAGGAGTTCCGATTCACGAGCCCACTGCGGACGGACTTCTTTTCACGGATGCGTCAAACACGGGCTGGGGAGCCCATTTCGAGGTCTCCAGGTCTCCAGGTTTCCAGGTTTCGGGAAATTGGACAGTTGCGGAGAAGGATTTGCACATCAACGTTCTTGAGCTGCGGGCCTTTCACTACTCGATTCTGGCCTGGAAGAACCACCTAAAGGGAAAGACCATAACTGTCATGTCAGACAACACAACAGCAGTCTCCTACATCAAGAGAGGAGGTGGTACTCATTCCGCGTCACCGATGGCCGAAACCACGAAGCTCTTCGCAACTTGCGAACTTCTCCACCTAAATCTACAACCACGACACATCGCAGGGAAGTTGAATGTTCTAGCCGACGAATTGTCCAGGCAACATTGGATGCCAACGACCGAATGGAGGTTGGACCCGAAAATTTGTCAAGCTCTGTTCCAGTTGTGGGGGAAACCGATAGTCAACCTGTTTGCCACAAGATTCAATACCCAGCTTCCGAATTTTGTATCCCCCTTTCCCGACTCGACTGCTTGAGCTACGGACGCGCTGACCTTGTCTTGGACAGGGATGTTTGCATACGCCTTTCCACCGTTCTCCCTTCTTCAAGCGACACTCAACAAGATCCGCCAGTCCAAGGGGGAATTTATCCTGATCGCACCTCTGTGGCCTGCTACCCCATGGTACATCGACCTCATGCAACTGAAGAAGGAAAGTCCAATTCCCCTTCCGTTGTTGGAGTTCATCTTAACGCAACACCATGGAAGGGCGACCCACCCGTGCCCAGATTTTCTTCATCTTCACGGGTGGAGACTCTGACGACCAACCTTCACTGCCGAACGTCTTCTACACTGTCATCGTGCATCGACAATCCGAAATTATGAAGCTAGATGGAGAATTTGGTATTTTTGGTGCACCGGAATAAGTCCGATCCAATGAACCCTTCTGAAGGCTCTTTCGACATTTCTCGAACATCTTTTCAACAAGAGTCTGTCCCCGTCTGCCATCAAAGGCTACTGCTCGACAATCAACTCAGTCCTATCGTGCTTGGGAGTAAACCCAGTTATAGGCAGTAAAATCATTTCACGTCTCGTTCTGGTGTTCGAGAACTCGAGACCCAAAACAAAACATCTTTTCCCCAGGTGAATTTGCCGTTGGTTTTATCTAGCCTCGAGAATGCTCCATATGAACCTCTTAACTCGGCTTCTTTAATTCACTTGTCTCAGAAAACGGTCTTTCTTGTGGCCCTAGCTTCTGCAGCCTGTCAAAGCGAGTTGGCAGCGTTTTCCAGGGAAGACAACCACATCAGGCTTGCTCGGGACTGGTCCTCTGTTACTTTAACTTTTCCAGCTGAATTCAGAGCTAAAAATTTGAAGCCGAGTGTGGCTCCCAAGCCAATCATCATCAAAGCTTTAGGACCAATTGTGGATGTGAAGGGGACAGAAAGGTCGCAGTGCCCAATTCGAACTCTACGACACTACCTCGATAGGACAGCGATTCCCATCACTTCGCACTCTACAGGAGAAAGACAAGTTAGGCCTGCTTCGCTTTTCCTGCAGATCGATGCTATCTATGGTGAACTGAAACCGCTTTCCATGACACCAGCGAAACTTGGAAGATGGATCTGCGAAGTTATCAAGAGGGCTTATGAACTAGGCCCAAATCATCTGGACCTGCCTAGTGAAATTCGGGCCCATGAGCTCCGAGCATTGGCCGCTTCTTGGGCTTACGGATCAGGAACTCCTCTCGACGAGGTTGTAGCGGCATGTTCTTGGAATAACCGGAACACCTTCATCTCTCACTACTTGCGCGATACAAATGCTTCGAGAAGTGAACAGTCCATGAAGGAACACGTCATCGCAGGGAGTCTGGTTGGCCATTATCTTGACTGAACAAATGTGGAGGCGTCGGAGAAACGCCTTCACGGTGGCAATTCTCGGTCACTTTAGTTAGTCACATGCCTGTGAGGTGAATCTGTGCTTCACGAACTAAAGTGCAACGCACACAGTGCCAGTCAGGGGAAAATGGACACAGTGGAAGATTCAGCAGCGTGATCATTTCTCTACCGTCTTAGTGCATTAGTGCGACATTTAAAGTGTGCATCGTTAAACCTTCACACATAGGTGAAAAGTGTTTATCAGGTGAAAGGCTGACATGCCATGAAATTCTGTTGCAGTTCAAAATGACACAGAAAAAAGTGCGCATTTTTATAAACTATCACTTGCCCCCAAATGCAAAGTAAAACAAGTGTCTGTTGCAAAACGGGGAATGAGAGTCAAGAGGAAAGCTCCGCCTTTATAAACAAGGTGGGTAGTTTTCTTGTAATGATTTAATTTTAAATAGATTAAGACTTGCACAATTAGTCTATAAGGTAACCGAGTGTGAGCTTAGCCGGGTTTGTGCTGTCCCTCCGACCAGTTGGAGAAAGTCAGCACATAATGAAGGTTAGTATTTTGCAGATAACAAGAAACGAAAATTTTAACACTGATTAAAATTAGTTTTTATTATCCTAAAATACTTACCTTTATTAGAACCCACCCTTCCTCCCCGCTATCGCAGAACCCGACGCTTCCAGACTGGAACAAGGGCCAAAACAAAAGTGAGCAGGCAAGCGCTATATCAGTGTGATATAAGGCGCGATGACAGCGCTCCAAGCGGAGAGTGAGCTAAGCTCACCGTAATAAGGATTGAAACAGTAAATAGGAGTTTCAATTTCATTCCGGGCAATTAAAAGAGCAAATCGAAACGATTAGCACATAATGAAGGTAAGTATTTTAGGATAGTAAAAACTAATTTTAATCGGTGTTAAAATTTTTGTGTTCACTTGAATTTTAAAATGTCCTTATTGTGTTAACCTACAGCAATGTAAGTTCTTTCCACTAGTGTAGTAATAATGTATCAGAACCCACAGATGTTACCACGCAAGTACATCACATGCACGAACCATAGCAATGAAGCAGACGTTGAGATGGGGCAGTGAAATAATCTTGAACAGGGTCCAAGTTCTTGTTCAGAGATGAGAGCCAAGCTTCTTTGAAAGGAAAGTCGCGTAGCTCGACAAAGTGTTATTTTGGACAACAACGGCAAAGTAGCAGGTGGGAAGGACGCAACTGGCGACAGCGGGGGAAATGGGGCAGTCGAGGCAAGGTGCCTTTGTCGGGAGAAACAGCGCAGGTGAAGGCAGGCAGCAAAGCAGATGACGTTGTTGGGATATTAACAACCTTACCCTGGGATGGCATGGCAGCTACCAAAACTAATGCAAGTAAGTCTCCCACACGAACAAATCTGTTACGCTACTGTTTTCTGAAGGTTGGGACTTAATTCATTAATATCTACCCCACCCTTCCAGAAAGGTTATGGCCCAAGATAAGACAAGGAAATTAACTTATTTCGCCTTAAAAACAGATTAGTTTTGTTGTTCGTAGTGAAGAAAAGTGCAGCGTGTTGAAGCAAACAACCGTTATATTTTGAAAGACGCGATCAACGGCCGCCATGTTGGATTTTGACGATGTCGTTCCCGCCCAAACACGAGTTGACAAGAAGTGATGTGAACGCTTACGAAAGCGATTTCTTTCAAAAAGTAGACGACCTGGACTGTGTATGTGGAAATTTCACAGGAGCCAAGAAGGACGTAATCGATCAACGCGTTTGTAAACATGGCCGGCAAGAACGAAATAGCCAACACGCATGCCATTGGCATCGAAAAATTTGATGTTAAACTATTATACGTGGGCATTCTCCATAAAATTAGTTTTAAAATAGAACCAGCTGCGGGGATATGTTGATGGCAAGCTCGTAAGGCCAGCTGCAGGTGATGCAGGACTGCCGAAGTGGGACAAGGCAGAAGAACGTATCACGATCCTGTTTTTGAGCATGCAACAGCATATAGCGCTCAAATAGGCCTACCAGGAATTTGAGAATCCGAAAAAGCTGTGGCATCACCTTAAAAAGCCAATTGTGCCGCTACAACAAAAATGAGAAAGTTAAAAGCATTTTGTCAACCACTTAACTGTAAGATGTCAGCAGATGATGGTCTGTCTGAATATCTTAGCCGTCTTCAAGATCTGGCACGCATTGCCAAGACTTGTGGATGCACTGCAATAAACGATGAACTTGTAGTGCTACTTATGTAAAGTGGATTAACTTCAGCCTATGATAACTTATTGCTTGTGACAGATTCATTCGAAGCTAAGATGTATACGCCAGATTACATAGAGAATTTCCTGTTGGAGAACGAACTATGAAGAAAGCGTTTTGTTGAAAACGACCAAGTTGCCAATTACTCAAAAACGTTGGTAGTGAAAAATGGACATGGCTCAAGGTCGTCTGGTGCCAAGACTGTCAGACAGTATGACAAGCCACGTAAGAAAAGCAGTGTCAGTGCTTTAATTGCAGCAAAAGAGGTCATTACACCCGCGATTGCCGTCAGAAGAAAGAAAGATAGAAGTTCTTCAATAGAAAGTGACTCTTCAGTGGATCAGAAAGCGAACTACATGTGGTTCAGGATCACGAAAGTCACCATGGAAGGGAAAAGAAGAGTACGCAACGCAACGAGTGGATTATGGACTCCGGAGCAAGTGTCGTGACGACAAATGACCGGCGAGATTTTTCAGATTACACAAAGTTGCATAATAAAGTAGCGCTCACAGCACACAATACACCAGAAGAAGTAGCGAGTGTAGGCACAGTACGTATGCGCACTGGGAAACGGAACATTGAATTCACACGCAAGTTTATCACGTTCCATCGATAAAAACAAACGTGATTATCAGTGGGGGTGTTGCAGCGAGCCTAGTGCTTTATTTTTTTTCCTGAAAACAGATGCTCAGTAGTACATAAGAGTGGCAAAGAGATCAACAACATTAAGCGAAACAAGTAAAATTTATTTCCCTCAAGAGCATTGAAATAGTGACAGAATGAAAAGAGGCAGAAGCAGCAAGAAAACTGAAGGATGTTCCAAGAGACGCCTTCGAGACGGCATGACAACTACCGACACAGGCAATAGTGGGGAATAAGGTCGTAGTACAGCAGCAAGTGACAAATCTACTGGCCGAAATACTCAACAAATACGGACCAGAACCGGATGCAGAGGAAAAGAGTAGACCATGTCAACCAAGCAATAAACGTCAAGGAAAATGTCGAAAGACATTAAAGGTCTCTTAAGCGGTAGACTTACCGGAGCCCAAGAGCTACAAGGAGGCAATAGCGAGCAAGCAATCAGAGATTGGAAGAAAGCAGCACAGGAAGAATACGACTGATGAGTAAGGGAGTCTGGACCCTTCAAGATTTACCCCAGGGTAGGAAAGCAATTGGTAGGACGTAGATCTTCAAAGTAAAAGCTAATGCAGATGGGAAAATGTATCACTACAAAGCAAGACTAGTAGCACAAGGTTTCTCCCAAAGATATGGATTAGATTTTACAGAAACCTATGTTGGGAAATGGCGCGAACCATTTTGACAGTTAGAACCCAGACTGCAATGAGAGGGGCAGCATTGTCGTGACACATGCTGTGTGTTGTCTCTTGGTAAACAAGATGTTGTGTCAAGATGTGCGCTTCAAGAGTGGTGGTTTATTATAGTCCACTAGATAGGGATAGCTTAGGTAGGGACCAAAACTGACTTCTAGCGATGGACTAGTAACCCCAGAAGCTGCCAACTAAAAAGATCGGCTCCATACAGCGTTAATTTGTGACCGCTGGAGTTGGGAAGATATCTTGTAAGCGCCGTTTAAGACGGGACAGAGCTTTGAATTCAAGACCACTGGAATACTTAGCCAAGGTAAATATATCTGCAAATGCAGCCGAGATTTTCCTTTCTAAGGGTTCCTTTCAGAACGCCAACTGCTAGCTTGAACACCGTCCTGATGCTCATATCTATGGCAACCACGAAGGATTGGGTCATACACCAGTTAGACACAAAGACGGCCTATTTTAGGGATCGACCGATCATCGGATCGGTATCGGAATCGGCCGATATTTTTCATCCGATAATCGGATCGGAATCGGATCGGTTTATGTGTCCGATACCGATGTCTATTTCACTGCCAAACGCGAGTTTGTTTTGTAAATTGCTTCGGTTTAACAGATTAACTAACAAAGGCTTGTCACCTCTCAATACCAAGAATTTATAAATTCTTGTAAATACTAATACTAATGTCTAGTGCATTGCGTTTAAGTCGTCTAGCGATCGACGGGAACCAAGCAGCAGCTGGTCCTACCGGAGCACGTGCCAAAACCAGCCAAAATTTGGTTAATTCTGAACATTGTGTATCTTAGTTACTTTTATTAAATATTTAACGTAAAAGTACATAAACTTATATTTGCTATCTCGTTTACCTTTTGTTATTAAAGAAATCGATGATTGTAGAAGCTTTAGTACGTAAGTTCCGATCCTTGCAAGATTTCTTTGTTGTGGAGCCCAGTCACAAGGGCCAACAGAAAACGTACTAAGCAGAAATCCTGGACAGTGAATAAGCGGGTTGTGATTTTTAAAAGGTTTTAAAAATATATTATGCCAAAATTGTAATTTTTTTTAGAAATACAAATCCATAAAAAATGCGGTAACGCGAAAAGTTTTAATTATTTGCTACGGAGTGTGTTGTCTTTTGTCTTAGCTGGTGTCGGCAGGGTGCTCGATGCGAGGACAACCGGGAAAAAGTAATGCAAATTAGGCCATTAAAAAAAATAGTTTCATCAAATTTAAAATTATTACTTTTAAAAAAATACTTTATTACTACTATAGTATAACAATATCCAAGTATTTACTCGAATGCTGTGTTTTTACTACTGTTAAAATTATTCAACTGTATCCTCCATTTTACTGGTAGTAGGTGCACCTTTCGGGTATCAACTTTTAAAGAGCATTTTGTAAACATCCGGTTTCTTCGACGTAGTCAGTTTATCCGAACAACTATGATCTATTTAAAACTAGTTTCAAGTGGATCTGAATGAAATAGCATATATGGATTACCAATTAAAGATATTGCAGCAAAAAGGTTTATTCGTAGAAATTCAAGAGTGGATGGTAAAGCCTTGGATTGGTAAAGCAAACACCCAAGTGTTGTTTCATGCTGGGTAGTTGGCCAGATGGGCTACGGTGATTTTAAATCGCGTTTTCCTAAGCAGAGGTCTATTTTAGTTAGACGTGAGTTTGGGGAGGGGACAAGTAAGGTAAGCAAAGGAATATTTTTCCAATGTCCAGCGTTAATTTGTCATTCGTTCGTAATTAATTTTTGTGCTAGACCTTAATTTTAATTACTAGGATTTTGATTTTTTAGGGATGGGGGTTTGACTAGCAGAGCCTGAAAACTCTAGTCAGTTGATTTGAAATTAAAAGGCGTGACCAGCCCCTGTAAAGATTAGTTTTATAATTTCCGATTTTCGTTTTTTCTCTCGTGCAAGTGTGCATATGCAGTTAGTACAAAAGTAGGATACTCATACTTAACATCAGAAGTTTTAAATCGTTTGTAATGAAGAATTTTAATCAGCGTTAAATTCATTGTACTACAGTGCTGATAAATGGGTTTTATCTAATTTTTTTTTTTGGCCTTTAACTTTAAATATGGTCCATATGTTCATTTTTTTACTTGTGGTACTGGTATGAGAAGGTGCCAAAATTTACAAGGAACCGGACGGGATAAGCACTGGTAAATTTTACCCAGATAGATCCATTGTGTGTAATAATAACATTTTTTAACATAATGCAATAAAAGTGTAAAAATATGATAATTATAACTTATTTTCAATTATATGAAGTAACAAGGATAATATTGTATTTTTTAGTTCTTATTAAGTTTATAAATTTTGCTTGGTAAAAAAATATTAAATACCGGTATCGGATCGGTATGACAGTTATCGGCATCGGATCGGCAAAAACCTGTATCGGTCGATCCCTAGCCTATTTGAAAGAAGAAATCTTTATGAAACAAGCAGAAGGGTTTGTTAAAGCTGGTGAGAAGACGAACTTGTGAAGAGCCTGTACGGCTTAAAGCAGTCTGGGCGTTGCTGGAACCAGAACTTCAATAGTTCGTGCAAGAAGGACTCCGAAGAAGCAGCGTTGATGCGTACATACTTTGTGCCCAAAGAAAATACTAGACATACTCTGCGTATTTCAAAGGACAATCGAGGAGTTGAACTCAAGCGACTGATTGGAAGGAACTTTGAATATAGAGACTTGGGGAAGATTAACAACTTCCTTGGAATCAAGTTTACAGAACTAACTGATGGTGAGATTCAATTGTCTCCGGAGAGATACATCGAAGAATTGCTCATAAGTTCGACATGCAAGAATGCTTCCCGGTATCAACTCCAATGACAGCGAATGCTGAACTTAGCAAGGAATAAGCGTCCAAAAACGAATGAAGAAGAGTTGGAAGCGATGAAGTACCCAACCGAGAACTAGTGGGGGCACGTATGTACCCGAGTATTGCGATTAGGCCGGACATCGCATACGCAGTTTCAACACTGAGCAAGTTCTGTTCCAACCATGGACTAGACCAAACGAGTGCTAAGGTACATGAAAGGAACGCCTCACTACTCAATCAAGTACAGGCCAAGCAAAAAAGCTTTGGAAGCTTACGTGGACGCCGTCTGGACCGGCAACTGTAAAGACCAGAAATCGAGAACCGGCTACTGCCTAAGGATAGGAGGTGCACCGATCGTTTGGAGGTCGGTTCAACAGACATGTATAGCCTCATCTGCGATGGAATCCGATTATGCGGCCCTTGCGGCATGCACAGTTGCAGACGAGAGGTGCTCTGGAAGACTACTTAGGGAAATAGGAAAGGAAGAGATGGTATCAAAACCCACGATGGTATGGCGCGATAACCAGGCAGCGATACAGCATGCGCTAGATCCTGTTCCAAACCTCAAATCTAGACACATTGAACTAAGATACAACATTGTGAGAGAGGCAATGCAACGAGGAGAGGTTGACGTACAATACGTCAACACCAAGCATAACCTGACAGACATTCACCAAGCCCCTGTGTAAGGACATCACTGTGAATTGGTTAAGATGCTAGGGTTGTATAGTAGCGGTAGTGAGTGTACCGCTATCCGCCATCAATAAGTAGGAGGTCCTCACTCGGTTCATGAAGCCAGAACGCGAGTGGGGGTTATGGTGGGACATGGACGCAGCCAACAAGGACGCGTCCTGGCTTCCGTGTAAGCGAACAATGCCGCAGCACGACACACGATCACATGCTCCAGTTTGTTGTTGTTCATAGTGGTTAGTCCAAGATGCCAAGATGGAGCGACTGTCACGTTCGTGAATGATGCAGAATATTGTGCGTCAGCAAAGGGACTGAGCAACCAGGGATGCTAAAGGAATTCCACAAGCTGAGTGTGACGTTAACAATCTTACCCTGGGATGGCATAGACAGCGTGAGCAGCTACCAAAACTAATGCAAGTAAGTCTCCCACACGAACTAATCTGTTACGCTACCCCCACCCTTCCAGATGTCCCTTCGCCGGGGTCCATCGAATAGAGAACGGCCGAGCGCCATGGCAGATCACGGCGAGAAGGCCTGGAACTCGAAGTGCCAGAAGGGGAGGGCACACAGCCCAGCGACACAGCACTGGAACCAGAGCTAGTCAGCGGCGGCTTCCTGAAAGAACCACGCTGTTTGGCCATGATGGAACAGCTTGCTTTTCTTTCGGCTAACAACTTCAAGTCTGCTAACAGGGTACATGGACAGAGGGAAAACATGCACGTATCAACAAGACGGGAGCTATAGAGAATAAAAGATGCAATTTACACGCTCTAAGCGTTTATATACTTGTAAGGAGGGTAGTGCGTACGCGCAATTTGGGGTTGGGGAGTTGACAGGCGATTGGTTGGCGTGGCAATAGAAAAAAAGTATTAATAGGCCCAACCCAAGATTTTTTTTGGTTGAAAACGTCTACAAG
>JAHWFP010013496.1:0-12160 GCA_023313725.1 Lithobius niger
TATTCTCATCACAAAAATCTTGTCTTTAACCCAGATCAACTACACTACTTAACACAGCTTCTAATACTTGGTGATTAACAATTTCACAAGACACAACACGAGTAACTCAGCTGCATAACTTCCTGTGAGAACAGTAGATACCAACCTTTAAATCCGAAAACTGCTGTTGAATTTTCGGACGTTCTTGACGATACTTTTCAAGTTCTATCTTCAACCGGACTTCTCTACAAAGTGGAAAAAATTTTAGTTCAGTAATAGAATATAGTTATGTTGGCTTGAAAATTTGCAAGGATATTGGAACGGTAAATATCCTTTACTTTGAAATCTAAGCATACAAAACGTAAACATGGACTCGAATTTTCAAAGTAAGCGATGTGACATTTAAAAAAAGAAAATTTCTTCTTTGCTTTCCTAAGTCTTATCCCTGGTCAACACATAAGCACTTTTAATCGACCTCTGCAATGGATAAATTAATGGATCAGTTAATATAAAACCAACTCCATGATCATTCCTGAGTTTTATAGAAAATCTATTACGCAAAAATTTCATCAGCCGAAACATTTTAAAGCATTTAGAATCATCACAAAAACTTCCAGCAAGCTAAGCTTATGCTCATTTTCACACTGTAGATAGTTCATCATCTAGCTAATTTTTAACTGCTTCCAGCAGTCTTCTTCAGGCTCTCACTAGGTTGATGCTTCTCTGGTTACATAACGATCTCCAGTTGTTTGGTTTATTTTGATTCGAAATCGCGGCAATTTCTAATCAAATCAAACAACGGGGATCGTCGTGTAACCAGAAAAGCATTAACCTAGTGAGAGCCTGAAGAAGTCTGCTGGAAGCAGTTAAAAATTAGCTAGATTATGAACCATCTACAGTAGGGGGTCGGACGAATATTCGTTCGCTAAGAACATATTCGAATAGGATATATTCCATTCGAATATTCACACAAAAAAGTTCTGTGCAATTTTGCGTATTGTTTTTAAAATTTTGAGTTGGTATTTAAGTTTTCCTGTGGACTTCTCGAATCCCAGTCATTCCACATTACGCTACCTTCCCTTCCCCCTACCCTCCCAACCAATATGTAATGGGAAAAATCCACAAGTTTTGGATTGCTCACCTCGATATGGAGGAAGGGGAGGGGGAGTGCACATTACAGATGCAGGAATGGAAAAGTCACCTTGGTAAACTAGTCATTCCGTACTGCAGGGGTTGTGTTAGGTATGCCTTCCAAGTTGCCTTACACGATTAACTTAAACTTGTGGTTGCATTATGTATGCATTGCATTACCAATAGGCTAAACGAAACTTTGAAATTTAATCATTTTGGGGGGAAGGGGGGGGGGAAGTCGGGCATTTTGAACAAATATTTGATATTTTTTTGGCGAATATTTGAATATGTTTTCTCCCTATTTGTCCGACCCCTAATCTACAGTGTGAAAATGAGCGTAAGCTTGCTGGAAATTTTTCCGATGATTCTACCTTTGCATTTCACAGTTTCAACGGTAGGCCTAATGGTATTTTTCGAGCATTTTACTAGTTTGGAATTCCATTTTATTATTATTTCACTGGCACTTTTTGAAGTTTTTAAGCATATACAAACCCTGTCTGTTGGGAATGCCATTAAAAGGTCATAACGTTTTTATTCCTGTTATACCTATATTCTTTTCTCTTTTCATCCATACGTTTATCAATAGCCTCGTAGATGGCGTCGGCTTCTTCATCATCCTTGTCGTAAGGATCTTTACTAAACAAACTCCCACCATATCCAGCAAACTGAAAAGAGAGAAAATAAACTTAACACATAATGTATTAACAGTCATATAAGTCAAGGCGTCTTGATTTTTTCAATAAAGTTAAAGTTAACATGGTTGGTGTGCCAAACAAACAAATCAAAATTTCAGATTCCAGAGCGAAAATAATGAAGAAACAATATACTACTCAGCATTTGATAACCCACAGTGCTTTTAGTATTTATCAGTCAGTCTTCCAACTTTTAATGAAACGGAATGCTTTACTAGATTTGTGAATACTTCACTAAACGCCATTGTCAAGGCCATTATTAGGTAACCTAAAACTGACCCTGATGCAGAACTAGAACTGGTGAAACTTTTAACCTTACTAGCCATTTTAGAAGTAGAAATATATCTAGTAAAGGAACCCAGGAGTTCCAACCACGAAACTTCCAATGATAGCAAAGATAACTTCCAAATCTTCCAGAACAAAGATCAGAAAGAGCCTGGATGTTGCACTTAGTAAAGTATCCTGATTAGCAGTCTGACAGTGATTTTTGTTAGTCAGCAGCCTTACTAACAAAAATCACTGTCAGACCTGTAAATCACGGTACTTTACTAAGAGAAAAGTCCAGGCTCTTTCAAAAGCTTTGGGAGCAATTCTGGCCTATGTTGGACATTCTTTCACTCCTGCTCACATTGGAAGTTTCGTGGTTGGAATCTCTGGGTTCATGTTCCCTTACGACGGATATTTCTACTTCTAAAATGGCTAGTAAGGTTAAAGGTTATGCCAGTTCTAGTTCTAGTGCTAACATGGTTCATTCCAGGTATTTAAGAATTAAAAACACATGACTACTCATGCACGGTCTCTCTTAAATGACTGTTTGAACTTAAGATTAACTTTCCCAAATGCAGATACTATTGATTCTTCATGCCAACAAATGCTACGCGGCCAGCCAGTCGACGTTACCTAGAAAACAGCAACAAAAGCCTTAAGTCAGCACTATGACTAAGATCACTGGCATGGCACGTCAAGTCATAGCTCATTACTTTACCCGTAGACTTCCAACTGTCTTGGTTGTGTATTCTAATGTGACACTAAAGCAATCTTTCATGGCAGCGTTATATAGCTAAAGCCAGCTCTTACACTTCTGCCAGAGCTCCTCTGCAGTTACGTTTCAGATTGGTGTAATCAAGTAACTACCATGATTGTCAGCCACATTTCCTTAAGGTTGCTTACTAAAGGTTGTTCTGGGTTGGATGCGTCCAAGCTGACTACTAACAATGAGTTGAAGCAACAATGGCTCTCCAAGAATTAGAGCCCAATGCTGCACTCAGATGTGGTAACACACAAAGCAATATGCCTGACTGGTAGTGTTGTTTTTGGATTCTTTGTCTTTGCTTCCCTCCTCCCAGTTGTGATGCTGGGGCCAATGGCTATGTAACCTGGGCTCCAATTAAAATCAAACCCAACTGAAGTATGAGCATGTTCCAAAATTGTTTGTTCTTTGTACTATTTGCAGGCTCTTAAGCTAGAATTGGCGTAACTTTTCACCGTACTAGCCATGATTATGTAAGTAACTGTAAGAAACTACAAGTATGTGTAGGAAAGGACCATACACTTTAATGACATGCGCAATAATTTTCATCAAGACTTACCTGCAGTAGAATTGTAGTTCTCCGAGTGGAGAACGACAAAGTCTGTGTTAAGAACGAGATCCCCTTCCCACCATTCGGTGTATTGTAACCTACGCTATATTTCGTATTTACACTAGTAATTATTCAAAAACTTGCAAACTGCGTCAATTCCGCTCCTACTTCTGCCCCCACATGCCTATCATCACTCCCTTTGCGCCCAAATCAATTCCGAGCAAATAAAATGTACCACTTACTTCGTCGTTCTCTATTCGGAGAACTATAATTCTACTGCAGGTTAAGTACCTCACCCTGGTAGAATTTTTATGTCTCCATTGTGAATCACACCTCATCTGTGTTACGAATGGAATAGATTTATAACCATGGTACACACCCAGAATCTTACATTGGCCATGGTAGCCAGACGGTGGCATGCCTGAGCACAGATTCTTAGATGGTCCCAATGCACCAAGGACACCGAAAATCGAATGCTACTGAGTCTGTATATGGGTCCCAGAGAAGGCCCACCCTTCCTGGTAAAGAATAAGAGCCCGTAGCAACACGAACCAATCGACAGCTCTCCAGTCTGGTGTCACAATCACCGTCTGTCGCACACCCTCGTGTAAAATTTTATGGTCACACTTCTCCATTAAAGGAAACGATGGAAAAAGGTAGGCAAATAACCCGAACATGACAAGCTAAACGCACACACTACCTCTGCGCTTGGACACCTACCCCACGCAGCGAATCATCAGTCGAGCTGTTGTTAGTGTACCAAACAAACATAATTATTTCCGGGGCACAAACTGAGCAAACAGTGAACCAAACACCTCAGAGCATAACATGACATCGTACCTATCAACCAAATAATGGGAAAGCTAGTCCGCCTACAGATTCCATATGCCCCGGGAAGAGGACTGCCTCCACTGCACAATCCAGAAGCTTTTGCCGAGACCGCAACTCCCAAACGAATACAGGGAAGTTGTTGGATATCGTACCACCTTGCCTGTTTACATATTCCATTGCCACAACACTAGCCATCTAATGGCTGTCGATTTAGGTTATGAATCGACACAAAATCATACAACAAACGCACTCGTACTCATCTTCAAACATAAGCCGGACCGCTCCAATTGTTTAAATTGTTTTAAAGTGCTTTAAGCTACCTAAGTCCAATCGACAATTTGATTGAAAATCACAACGTTCACTACAACGTGTCAGAAACCGGTGAGCACAGTCACAAGTGATCATCGTAAAAGCACACCATTGTTGTAGTTTGTAAGTAATGACGTCACCAACCCTCATCTTAGGTAATTGCATAAAAATTTTTCGTTTTGTTTTACTAATGTGTGTTTTAACGTTTTGTGAAGATTGTGCGATCTGTTATTTCATAATTATTCATGAATTTTTAAAATCTACTGACTTTTAACAAAATCAGTTGGCATTGTTAAAGATTGTGCTAGTTGGCACAAACCTTTTTGTTGGTTTAAAAAAACAAGCGTCGACTACTTCGAGAATTGGTTTCGGAGCAAACACGTCACTAATTGAATCTTGCTCATTACTTTACTTTACAACGGGAAATTGCTGAGCTGTAGCTGAGAGGCGTTCAATGAGTAAACCAACCCAATAGAACGGTTGAAGATCCCTAGGGCTAGAGGGAATAAGTAGCAGTGGATATGGCGCAATTTGCAAGTTTTTGCATAATTACTAAGGTAAATTACGCAGCTTACAATGCGCCGATTGGTGGGGAAGGGGATCCCACCCATAACACAGACGAGGAGTGATTCACGAAGGAAAAATAAGTAACATTAACACAGTATCATAAATCGACAAAAAAAAAAAAAGTAGCCAAACTCTTAAGCAGGATACGAATCTTGTCTGTGCGTATGCATGGCCGCTGAGCTATACGGCTGGCTGGCTGTATCATTTAGAGCTGCGAACAGAGACTTATGCACAGAAATTGAGTTGTGCATTTAAAACCTAATAAATTTAGCTCATTTGTTCAAGAGCAGAGCCATGACTGGCCCCTAGTTTAAATTAAACAAATACAGGGTGGTCCACAAAAAACTGACGACCCAAGTCCAACTTTTCTAGTTAGTACCCCTTAGAACCAGGAAAGGACAGACATCTTTGCGTTCATTAGATTTGATTTCTCCCCTCTCCTGGTTCTGAGGGGTGCTAAGTACAAAAGTTGGACTTAGAAAATGTTGGGTCGTCATTTTTTTGTGGACCACCCTGAACAATCGATAGGCCTCTACACTATATGGCTAATGGAGAAATATATACCCAACTGAAAAATACTGAATCTTTAACATACTCATTGTACGTCTTGAATTGCTTGAAACAATGAATTACAGCTTGCATCGCTGTTAAGGGTGTGCGACTAGAATAATTTTAATTCGTGCTGAGCCGAGCTTGCAACAGAACAATCGAGTATCGAGCCGAGTTCGAGTATTTGGTTAACACACTTATTTTGCAAGTGTCTTATTTATTTGTTAGTGTGATAACAACTAATATGCTGCTTAATGATTTGTGCGGGTCAATGTCTACAACTAGTTTTCAGGATGTAACTTTAAAATAGTTTCAGCTAGTGACTTTTAATGTGCACCACTGGAAAGCTCTCGAGACGATGAATTTGGAATATCTGAACGTCAAAAAACTATCAAAAATTGGCATTACCAGATTTGAGTTTGGTTGGGATAAATCGAATCGAGTTTGAGCAGATAGGAAACTTGACTCGAACTCGAAACTTTCAAGGCTCGCACACCCCTAATCGCTGTATAGTAGATTCAGTAAATCCTTCAGTATACTAAACAACATACTAGCTGTCAAATCCAAGTTACCACATAATTCACAGAATTATTGGTTGGAGAAAACAAGTGGCAACTTTTTCTTTAGGTAAGATTATGCCCACTGCTTAATCGGTCACAATATTCTAATGGCATAATTTCCTGTGACACAGACTAAACAAAAGCTCTTACTAAACCTCACTCTATAGTTTTTTGTCTGGCTGATAACAGCAAAAGAACTATAATTACCTCATCATAATTAGAGTCGTTCAAATCCTCTTCGTCCTCCTCTTCCTCCTTCTCCTGTTTATTCTTCCTTTTGCTTGGTGGTGCATGTCGATCATCCCTAGCAAGACCAAACATATTGCAATCAAACTGCTCTCATCCAGAGATTTCTAGACAGACTGTTTTGCCCTTGTTTTGCTCGTCAACAGAGAAGACTCTGTGTATGAGAGCAAATGCACCTTTCTGTTGGTAATTTAACAAGCACAAAACCGAACTGATTTCAGCAAGGTAACAAAGCAGATCAAGCATACTGCTTGTTTGGGGCTCCATTATACTGAACGTCAGGCTTTCAAATTTAGGTTTATTAACAGTAAAAAAAAAAACCAAAAGAATCTGGAATGTTACAAGCCAGATCAGCCTGTAATCTATGTAATTTTAGATTGCCTATAGATACCCACACGCACAGTCAACAGGCGATTAAATTTTAGCACTAGTCGTCACTTTGGCCACTACACGTGTCAATTAGGGTAGATCTTAAAATCTAATAACACTCAAAAGTTGTCTTTTAGGGTCAGCCCAAACACCAATTGTAAGGATGCTCTCATCCTCACAGGGCTTCCCCACTCCCGCCAGTGTGCTGTAGCTGTTTTCTCACCGACTCACCAGGAAGCGCCACCGACCAGGGTGAGCGCCAAGACTAGCCGTTAGATTTTTTCAGTGTAATAAAGGGCTTGCTTGAAGAAACAACATGGCTCTGCACCTCATTTATCCTGAGAAGGGAGTCACCTAAGAACCCTAACCTGATATAATGGCTTATTTCCCCCATGATCACTTAAATTCACAAAAAAGACACTCTCACAGTCTTGCTAATTTTCAACAATACCCTTACTGTCTTCATCAGGCCCTCCACAGTTCAATGTAGGTCTCTGGTTACATCCTTGCTTGTTGTCAGTTGCTTGGATTTGAACTTGGCAGTTATCACAGCCTCCAGTATTTGCAAGGCATGGCCTACATTGTGGCCTCTCATACTTGGAAGGCATAGGGCCAATCTGGCCTATGGTGATTCTCCACTTGTGCACCAACCTCTCTCCTAAGTCTTTTCCTACTAAGTGTCCCTCGTTGGGGTGTGACGGACCCTGGATATTCATAAGGGGGATCCCATTCTTTTCAACGGTGTTGGATGGCAATAGATTCGAGGCAACAAAGATGATTGTCCCGTGCCGAAATAGAATGGATAAGCGTTTCTATTCTTTCCCAACCAATCTCATGCTGTGTGGCAGTACAATGGGCTGCAATGCCGTAATCTTCCGCCTCATTCCTAACATTGCCCATATGTTGGCCTAGCCGAGTCTTCACTCCTTTCCTCGTTTCACACACATACACGGCACCACATCCATTGCACGGCACTCTATACACCCCTTTTCTGGTATTCAACGCACTCTTCATCCCTAGCTTTTTGAGTCACTCGTCCACTTGTCACTTGAGCTTTCTTCTTTGTACTCCCTATACGCTTCTTCAGTTCTTCAACATTTCTCAAATATGTCTTAAAGCCATTTTTGCACAAGAATTGGCAGATAGGGCCACTCACTCCCTCCAGATAAGTCAGGCTCACTCTCGGACATTGCACATTCTGCCTCTGATTCAGTCCACATTCACTTTCAATTGTTTTCTCTTTCTTCTTTTTGCTCACAATCGAAATCGCCTTCTTCCGCAACCTGTTCAACAGTCCAGCTGGGTAGCCCAGTTTTATGAACTTGCCCTTAGTTTCATGGAGGTGGGGGCCTGCTATCTCCAAATTGCTCGAGTTTCGGACCATTTGCACCATCTCATTGTGCGCAATGGCAACGAGTTGTTCCTTAGGGTGGCTCGAGCAGTATAGAATGCCACACATTGTTGCCATTGGCTTTTTGTAAGGCTGAACACCACCTACCTTTCTCCTTCGACTCTTTTCACTAGAATGTCCAAAAAGGGCAGCACTCCATGCTTTTCTTCCTCTATCGTGAAGAAAAGATCACCCCACCAGTTGTTGACTTTTTCCAGTACCTTTCCAAGGGCCCTCCTTTTCAGCACTGCGAAAATGTCGCCCACAAAACGCTTCCATATCCGCACACTTAACCCAGCTGCCAGTATCATCTCGTCTAGGTGTTGCAAAATCATTTCTGCTATTATTTGGCGAGCTGAAGTACCCCATCGGGGGCCCCCTTTTCTTGCCAATACGTCATCTCACCAAACCCTACGTAAATGGATGAAAATAGAACTTTCAGAAGTGCTCGAGTGCTTTCAGAAGTGCATGATCGAGCACTTCTGAAAGTTCTATTGACGTATTGGCAAGAAAAGGGGGGTTCCATTGAGTTTTGGCGTGGTCCAGTCTGCTTGAACGAGGGAAATATGTCTTGATGCTTGTAAGAAAATTATTAGGGATTTTTTCTTCGACCATGAGTTGCCGCGTTCTGCTGTGAGAGTTGTTTAAAAACGGATACGGAAGCAAGATTAGTGTGGGATGTGTCACATCCACAATTTCAGTTTCAAGCTGAGGAACGATGCTGTTTTTCCCTGTAGAATCTTGGTGTTAATTGCGAAATGACAAGGAATGTGTAGCCCGATCCAGTGATGATGAAGGCATCTTCAGATTGGATGGCTGGCCTTGCTTTGAAATCACGGAGAGCAGGATCCAGAAATGTTTGTACATAACTTGAGGACAGAGGCAGATCGTGTAAGGGTAGTCCACAACATCGATGAGCAGATACGACAGGTGAAGGGCTTCAGGACGAAGGAACGGCCATCTTGGATAGTGGTCCGAAAATCTAAAAACTTAGATGGGAATTGAGAAATATGGTTAGGGAATCAAAAGTTTGTTGTCCAATCCTGAGTAAAGGAATAGTTGTATGATGATGAGGTGGCTTGTTAGTTATTGACTTATACTTGAATTAACATGCAGCACGGTCCATTATGGCGTATGCTTGAGATGAGTACAAGGTTGATGCTTGTATGCAGGACAGCCTGAGTTTATAGATGAGCATGCTGAAAAACCAAGAGGAATTTTGGACAGAGATTGATGCGTCTTAGAAGAAGACGATCTGTGAAAAATGCTTCCTTTTTCTTCCCTTTTTCATCTTTGGGCGTAGTCTGCTTGAGCGTCCGTTGACTGTCTGAGAACTTGAAAATAGGACTGCATGAAATCAGGACAGGGAATAGGAGAAAAAGACGGACTGTTGCTTGAAGACAGGACAGAGACAATGAGGAATTGAATTGTCGTATGGCACAGTCCAAAAAGTCGTGTACTTGAGATGAGGACAGAAGTAAATCTTGTTGTGAGAGGGACAGTCCAAGTTCCTAGATGAACGTGATGACAAATCGAGAGAAAATTTAGACAGAGATCGATGCATTGAAGAGGACGATCTGTGGGGGTGCTTCTTTTCCTTGGCTTTCTTAAATGAGGAATGTGATGAGAGTTGGCCAAATGGAAGCGGTGATTGCAGAAGAAGAAACTTGAATAGGAGAACAGGCAACAAAATTCTGATCGACAGGTGACTGACTGTGAGGTGAAGGGGCGGCCATATTGGCTGCAGAATCAATCGGCGTTTCATTAAAACGAGTCATAGCGTCGTCTGTTTGAGCGTGCAGTGGCTGTCCGTGATCTTGAAAATCGGACTGCATGAAATCGGGACAGGAACTGGAGAAAAGACGGACTGTTGCTTGAGGATAGACTGAGAGGACAAAGGCTGAGACTTGTAGTGAGAAGGACAGTCCGAGTTCTTGGATGAACATGACAAGTTGAGAGAAATCTCGGACAGAGATAGATGCAACGTGAAGATGACGATCTGTCTTGAAACTTGGGTTGAAAAATCAGCATAGCAAATAGTTGGACTGTTGCTTGAAGACAGAAATGGAGGAGACGCTGGATCACTTGGCGGTGGGGCAGCCATCTTGGATGCAGCATCAGTCTTCGTTTTGTTAGAGCGAGCAAAGCCATTGTCCGCTTAAGCGTACGCTGACTGTCCGAAAAATGAAAAATCGGACTGCTTGTTGAAAGCAGGACAGGGATGGGGAAGAAAAACGGACTGTTGAATTAAAAATAGGACAGAGCGGTAAGGACAGAGCGGTAAACACATTGTCTTATCTTCTTGCGTTGGTGTTGTGGTGGGAGACAGGAAAAATCGCCTGTGCAAAAACCCGGACAGGGATGCAGAATTCGGATGGCAAAAGTCGGACTGTTGCTTGTTGCTTGGCGGCCATCTTGGATACGGCGTCAGTCTTTGTTTTTCTGGAGCGAGCGAAGCATAGTCCACTTGGGTGAGCGCTGGCTGTCCGAAAGTAGGAAGACGGACTGTAAGAAAAAATTCGGATCGACGAGCGACGGACTGCGAGGTGGGGTTTCCATGTTTGTTGCCGAATCAGTCGACGTTTCAACAGAACGAGTCATGGCGTTCTCTGCTTGATCGTGCACTGGCTGTCCGCGATGTTGAAACACGGATAGAAAAATCAGGATAGCAAAATTCGGACTGTTGTTTGAAGACAGGAAACGCTGTTATTGTTTGGCGGTGGGGCGACCATGGATTCGGTAACAGTCTTCGGTATACTGGAACGAGACTAGGCATAGTCTGCCGATCGTACGTTGACTGTCCGAAAAAAAAAATCGGACTGAGAAAACAGGACTGTTGAAAACAGGGAGGGAGTAAACGATGAGAGAAGAAGCAGAAGCGTGCGCCCGCAGTGCAGGCTAGAGGAAAAGAGGATAACAATCAGTTGTAGTTGCAGCCTATATCAGGGGAACTGCGCATGCGCACAAGTGCAGTTGGGTTACGGAGCTGGCGTACCGTTCAACTAAAATCCTCTAGAGAAGAATGCATACTTCAGAGAAGAATGCTAAAATTCACAGGTAATTGATGTTTTCGAATGGCAATTAGAAACTTTTTTAAAATCTGTAGTGATCGGTTAGGTTAAATCGAATAGGTACACTAATCAATTTGTGGATGATCGGATTGGAACCTGTTCGGCAGAAAAAATACTGATCGGTACAGCCATAAAATTAATAAGTAACGGAACACTGCAGAAACACGGTTAAATTTATGTTCAAGTCTGTTATCATGTGATCCAAAGCAAATTAAAAATAAAGCGAAAACAAATTGAAAGTGAACGAAAGCAAAATAAAAAGGGATGAAACCAACATAAAAAAGTTATGCATTTGTTTGGTTGACCAGCCTGTTAAAGCTGTTGCTCCTTCATAGCAGCAAACAAATAAATAAAAAAACATTCGTGTTTACTCTTTTTGAGTTAGTACGAAATAGGGCCATGGCTGCTGCTGTCAGTTTGTTTTAATTAAAAAGTGATTAAAGTTCTGTGGACTACTGGCCAGAACGTCAGAAAATTTATTTTTACATGTGGTATTCTTATGGAAGTTCACTTCTCATCTAAGATGCCATTATCTTTCACAGATATAGCACTAAAATTAAGTAATCCTCTTGAGGGTTAAATGTGAAAAGTCATTCGACTGGAGGGTTAAATGTTTTAAAACTGGCAATTTTTTTTTTTGAGATTTTTTAATATTTTAAAAATAAAGTAGCCAATTGATTTTATTGTATTAAAAATATCTCGTAGAAACTTATAGTTCTAGAGCTAACCACAGCATTGTTATAGCTATACTTACGAAACATCATTAGCATCTCGGGCAGGACCAATATCGGATCGAGTTGTGAAGCCAGTAGCTCTGAAATGAGAATTAAAAAAAAAAGTTAATTTATCACAAAATGTACACCTAATATCTTCGGGCCAATTTCAT
>JAHWFP010013511.1:2143-15216 GCA_023313725.1 Lithobius niger
AATAACAAGGGAGCGCTGGGGATTGTTGATCCTTGGGGTGATGGATCTCTGTATGGACCTCTGTTGGTTTGGTGCTGGGGTGGGGGCAGGAGACAATAGAGCACAAACAAGGTCAAGAGTTGGAAGCAGGGATTGGGTGGGGAGTGTGTCAAAGATAGCTAAATGGTTTTTTCCCCTTTGTATACGTAGATTAATGTTTAATGTTAAGCATGACAAACATTTTTTATTACTACATCGATATTATGTTATCATCCAACTGGCAAAATTGTAATACAGATATAAATGCAGGCAACACTGTAATACAGTTGGTTACATCACACGAGGCAGGTAAGACTTATTTAATCACGTAGCAGGCAACACTGTAATGCTGTTAGGTACATCACGCGGGAAGGTAAGATGTCGCATTCCCTTGGGGGGGGTGTGAGCGAGGGGGTAGGTAGGGGACGGTTACGGCTGTTGGGAAGTCTAGGGGGGGGAGTGGATGGACGGGGGTGGGATGGCCCGGATTCGAAGGGGATGCGAACAAGGACTAAATAATGCTAACATTAGAAAATAGCTTCACTCATAACAACCCACTTTATCTTCCAAAATGTTAAACAAACATTTATTAAATATAAATACAAGGCGTCACAAAACTGCTTACGGAGGTAAAATGACAAATATTAAAAAGGTGAGCTATTAGGCAAGCATGATTCGAGTCGGATAAACAAGTAGTGAATCCAAAACACCTGACGAACGCACTCAAAGCAAGATTAATCGGGTTTTACGCAAAAACCGTTTCCAGGCAGTTATGAGTAACTTCTTCGTTTCCTAAGAAACCTGCGCACTATAGAAGAAAATACCAAGCACCAATTAGATAACAAAAGCACCGCAACACACCCCTACTGATACTCACACGTCACCATAAAAATCCAACCCACGCTAGCACTGAAAACATCGGCGTTAGCCATGTAATGTGACAAACCTACGTGACCCGGTAACTTGTGAATCCCCCGCCGTAATATTTACCACTTATAACTCATCTGGCACACGTAATTACTCCCCAACAGCTTGGCAGCAATAAATTAGAAGGAATCAAGAGTTTTACCTGATTAAGGATTTCGTGAGAAACGGCGGAGTTGACACTTTAAACGGACGCAGAAAGCAGAAGCCGGGTCACGGGAATTTGCGGCGTGTTCGCAGGACAAGATGGAGGCTAGACATCTAAGTTGAGGAAGACGTACGTCATGCGGGGGTGACGTGGACAAACGTCACAAGCAGTCGAAACGGTCCATGCTGAGTACTGGATACGAGTGAAGTCCAGGGCCACGCCCACCAAACGGACGAAGCGACGTGGGGCGGGTGTCTCGCTAAAGATTCGGAACGGGACTTCTGTGTATATGCTCGTTATCAGTAATATAAATAGGAGAAGATAGATTTGCATAAATATTAGATGAGGTAATATTTGTTTTTCATGAGAGAATTAGAGATGAATTAAATCTGCTCAAATGAGATGATCGAATAATGAGTTATTAAAATACATGAATGAAAGCAGTAACATAAGTAAATAATAAGTTAACAATATTACAAAACTAATAAACAGGAAAAATATAAGTATAATAACAAGACTAAACCGTAGTATGCCAAGATTGCACCATGAACTCAGGCTTTTTTCCTACCCACGCCAAGACGAGTGCAAGTCAGAGTTGATCGACTGGGCGCCGGAAGCAAATACAAAACGTGACAAAGACTTATCCTATATCATCAAATAGGCAACACTGTAACACTGTTTGGTGCAGCATACCAAGAAGATAAGGCTTATTCACTCATCCGACACACAACTGTGGTATACTCTTCGGTGCATAAGACGTATTCAATCACCCAACCGGCAACATTGTAGTAATAAAATACCCCTTCCACACTGAGGAAAAAGTGCGGACCCGGCCCGGGACCACCCCAGACCCGAGGATGACCTTTCCACACTCAACTCCGACTTGGTACGGATCCAAACCCGACTTTCAAGTCCTACTCGAGGCCGGTACTTAAGAGCCGACCCCAACCACGTGTTTCAGTGTGGAAAGAGTCGGAGCGTGGGCCTAGGCTTTATCCCTCGTACATTTACACGCATAACTTGACGCACGTAGACACAAACGCAGAAAAGTAAACTGGTTGCTTACCCCTATCGCTTACCCATAATCCATTGCGAATTGGCAGCACGTAGGAGCTGGCGTAGGCTCAACTTTGCCGCGTGAGCCGCGCTGCAGGACGGGTTTTTCTGCCCTCCAGCTACTACGAAACTGGGTATTTAATAGTGGGATTTGTAAATAGGTCAAGTCGGTCGGTCATTCTCACCCTTTTTTATGCATGATCGTGGATACACCAGCACTGCTTTCTTTTCTGTGTCTGCTTGTAGGCGTGTCATGTTACGCGTGTGTATGTACGAGGGGTTAGGGAAACGTTTTGACTATTGGAACGCTGATAAGCAATAGCGAGATGTAGGGAAAACAGGAGGAGGGGACGGGAGAGGGAGGGAAGAAAGGAACAACGTGAGCACAAGAAAATGTTGTAGCGATTGAAAGATTAACTAAAGTCTGGGCCTTGGACGCGATGTCGAAGTTCAGTGTGGAAACGAAAGGAAGGAAGGGTGTCCGGTTTTGCCTGTGGGGACAAGCCGGAACATGGACCCCAAACACCAAATTTGGGGCCCAGTGAGGAAGCCGCTTTAGATGCATCGTGAATATGAGAAGTGAGCACAATTGGCAGTCTCTTTGACACAGTTTAGGGATGAATAATAAAAAAAAGTTGGCAACCCCCAACAGGTTAGCCCTACAGCGGTAGTTCCATCACCAAACCATTTCGTTCCTGCGGAATGACCCGCTATTTCTATCAGTTAACTCAAGTAATTCCGCATATTTAGGAATTAATTTTCATAGCTAATATCCCGAGTTGCAAGGGTAGTTATCAATATTTATTTGGAACATGAAAAATTTTCGTCCTTTAAACTTGCGAGTTGGCTAATTATTAAGATTAAGGAACTTGCTGCCAACGCAAGCACAAGCGAATCTATATGGAGCAAAAACTCGAATGCTCCAAAAAGATCAATAACTTCATGCTGAAGGAAGGGTTATTTATTTATTCACAGTTCTTCCTTGAGAACTAGATATCATTTTCTTAATAAATCACTTATATACATTTATGGGTGTGTATAATAATTTCTAGATATTATATTTTTGTTAAGGTTCTATTAAATATTAGTGAGTCTATTAGTTTGTGGCTTATGTGACGTAGCAATCACGTTCCTTTTGTTTCAAATTTGTTTTGTATTACGCTAGAGTCTGCAGACATTCACATGGTTTGTCTCTGTAGAAATTATTACAGAGTGTTATTGAAATGCTTCAATTCGCGTACTACTAAAATTATTCTAAATGTTTATATAGCATTTAAATTAGCTATAATTAGTGATTATAACTTTTTAATAGCCCACCACGTAGACCATTCAGAGCACTGATCCGAACAAGTGGGTTGTGATTGGCTGATGTCAAAAATGTTCCTCTCTCATTGCCTGAAAAACCAAGGGAAATACTGTATTAACGTGTTTTTATCCATGCATACGATTTTTATTCCAAACAGACGGAGATTATGATGACTATGAAGGTGACGAGTATGGAGGAGGTAATGTGCTTGAATTAACGTAAATTTATTATTTTTCGATTGCATATCTTAGGTTTTGTTTTTATTTTACACTATGAAATCAAAGATAACCATTGATACCCCTTCTATATAGAAATATTACACAGTTTAAACACATTTTTTGAATCGGTATCAGCTTGTTTTATTTCTTAATAAATGGTGCTTAATCGGCTCACGTCTTTTGTCCACCTACACACCGATTTCACGTTTTCAACAATTTTCTTTCCACCTAAGTAACGAGTTCATGTGCCCATTTTTCTTTCTATCTAAATACCGATTTCATGAGCTCACATTTTCTTTCCACCTAAGTACCAAGTATGTGCCCACATTTTCTTTCCTTCCAACAAAATTACTAAATACTAAAATAGAAATACCAGGAAATACATAAAGGTAAGTTCACATGGTCGGAATACTTTTTTGTGCTGCAATTTCGTTACTGGCATCATTGCTTTGTTGTTGTGGAACATTTTGAGTAGGTTTAAGTTATATTCACATTCATATTCGTCAAATGTTATGTTAGGTTGGTTATGATAAGTTCAGGTTAGGTTTGGTTAGGATACAGTAGGTTTCATTAGTTTAGGGTAGCTTCGGCTAGGTGAACTACAATGAAGTTATATTCAACTCCAATGTCCTGCGAATATGAATGTGAATATAACTTCAGCCTGGTAAATTTTGTCTCTATATACTGGCTCTGTTTATTGGCTCTATTTTGGCTGCATTTATTAGCACTTTCCTGCAGGCGGTGAAAGTTTTAATGAATGTTTCATGCTTTATAATTTTACTTGTAAGGATTTTAACTTGAGGTTAAAAAAAATATTTTGAAATTCGGTATTGAAAGTTTTCGCCTAATAAGGTTTTCAGGAGAGCGAGTAGGATATTTGGATCCTGGCTACTCCATCAAATAGTTCTTAAAGTAAGGGAGCTGTGTCACGTCAGTTAACAGGACGAAATATAATCAAAATCCCATACCGGAAAACTTGTAACGTTTTTCAGCAGTTAGTGTTATTAGTAAATACTGCAGCCCTCAATTTCGATTTGTCAATTTCTATTTGGTTTTAACTCTCCTAATGTTTATGTTGACCATTTAAAAAAAACTAGTAGTACATATTCTGTTCACCATTTTGCGATTTTGTATGTTATATTTTTCAGATTACAGCGGTGAAGACTATGAGGACGACTACTATGGGGACGACGACGACTATAGACTAAGTAATTACTTGTTTTAACAGTCATAAAGGCTTTAAACTATCTTTACTGCTGAGAAATGCAAGAAGCAAAATTACCCAAAACGCCCCGAGTTCGTTTTTGTTTTTAATTGCTTTTGTATTGTTGCATAACTGTTTTATGTGGATAATATCAGTTTTACAACTACTGACACTTAATCCGATACCCGGCCGTTTTCATATAGAACCCAGATCCCGCTTTGTTTTGAGAATATGAATAGGCTATTATTTGCACCTGACTACTGGTAGTGGAGCCGTGTCATATTATTCATAATTCTCAAAACGAATCACGATCCGGGTCCTATATAAAAACGGTCGGGTGTTGGGTTAAGTGTCATTCACATAAAACAGTAACGCAACAGTACAAAAGCAATTACATTACACTACACTACAGCACTACACGAAGTCACTACACTAAACGAAGTCACTACAGCAAAGGAGCACAAATAAACTTTTCTTTTGGGTTTCCCATGCTGCTGTGTTGGTGTACTCCTGTTTAGTCCACGTTAAGCCTTACTGATGTAGTCAAATGTTTTTAGCATTTTAACTTTTGATCACGATAGATCCGCTAATGATTGGTGAATTCTACTTGACTAAACGACATCGCCAGTAAATGTTTAAAAACTAACCGTCTTAGTGTGCATAACACAGCTCTACAGTTAATTCAGGGTTCGTGCGAGTCCTTGTAAACATGAATATATGTCCTTAAAGTTCGCAGCACGTGATGTACCAAAAATGTCCTCAGACACAAGAGGTTTATTCTACGTGTACCGGGTGTATATTCAGGTACCTCACACCAAGCTGTAAAGGTCAACAATGTAATGAACACAAAAGGACCCGCGGTTGATTCTTAAGCATTTTCTTAAGCACTCTTACCTGTTGAACACCCGATGGTTTTTTTCATCCCACGCCGATGCTAGTCTAGAAACTCTATCAAATTGTTGTACACACGAAGATTTGCAATAGCAGTAAAACAAGTCCAACGGCTTGGTCCAGCCAACACCCTGTTAAAACAACTGAATTCTCAAAGATGCGTGGTCTTCATTTCAAACGACTGAAGAGCTATGTTTGTCTGATAAAGAAGTTCTGGCCCGAATTTTCTTTATCGTACAAAGACAGCTATACTTTGAAAAAAGAAAATCACGAATATTTAAATATTCAATTGTTTTAATAGGCTTTTGGTGTTACCAAGCCATCGGGGTAGTTTTCCTTAGTGGGTTTTACATTATAAAAAGGGGCATGATTTCTTTTACAGAAAAGCGAAATGTGCCGAATCCTTCTATTACGACCTCACCGAAGCCACCATCGAAGTCAGAGCCTAAAGGTAACTAAAAAAGCAGCAACCGTAATCGATATTTCTGAACGAAATGGAATCATATCGCTTTGACTATTTTCCCTAAACACTTTCCTAACTCACAGAACACCTCAGGGCTGCCGCCACTACTTATCAAAGTCCATGAAACCATCAACTAAAGATGGTGGGGGGGGGAATTAAGGCTTAATGGCTAAAGATGGTGGACCTGCAGATTTCCTTTGCTAGTATTGTTTATGTAAACGTAATGGTAATTATTTGGAAACCTTACTTTTCACGCATTCAACTTAATTCACTTACATGTAGATTCCTTTCATTGTTACGGTTAAGAAAATCATAACAAAAACGTCAAAATACTAGTGTTACCTGGTTATTTTGGTTTCTATTGCCTATTGAAAAAAATACATTACTTTTTTTTTAGCATTCCTCTGCTCTAATGCTGTTCAATCTAGAGAAAACAAACCCAGATCCTTCCGGTTCACTACCTGCTGCGCAAAACTACTGCGCAGCCTCCGTCATATATAAATCGAAGCGGAGAGACAGAGCTCACCTTTTCTATCCCTCTTTCCTGCCCAAATGACAATAAGAGGGGAGGAGGGCGAGAGCAAGGTAATGTATCTTTTCAATAGGCAATAGAAACCAAAATTAACCATGTAACACTGGTATTTTGACGTTTCTAGTTGCCTTGAAAAAATCCGTTACCTTTTTTATTAGCATTCCCTTAGACTTCGTCAGGCGGGTGCCATTTAATTGGAGTCCCCTCAGGTAGCGACTGGTTCCCTTCACAGAATGGGTCCAGAGTGTGCAGGTGTTAGAGTACGCGGTGGGCTGCTACGAAAGGCCCAACACGGTACAAGCCGTCAGCATGAACAGACATATCACGGAGGTAGTGGGACGTGAACACAGTAGGATGGTGGCAGGAGGCGGATTCCATGATTTCTGTGATGGAAATGTTGCTGAAGTCCGCCCAGGAGGTGGAAATAGCACGAAGTTCGTGTGTGGTCACCTTAATACCCTCCGTGATGCAGTCAACGTCTAGTGCCTCATAAGCTTGAAGAATTACGGTCTTGATCCAGGAGGTGATCATCCGAGCGGAGGTTTGGCCAACCTTACTGTTGAAGGGAAGGAAAAGTTGGGTACGGTCCCTCCGTATTGGTTGGGACGCCTTGAGGTAGAATTGAACGGCTCGTACAGGACATAAGGTTCTTTCTTGATCATCGCCTAAGATGGTAGAGAGAGAGGGGATGATGAAAGGATGCGTGCGTTCAGTAGGTTTCTGAGTCTTGGCATGAAAGGAGGAGTGAGGCGTAAGAGTAACACCTTTGTAGTCTGGTAGAAAAAAACAGTTGCGTTCCGTTGCAGATAAAGCTTGCAGTTCACCACAGCGGAGGCACGCGGTAAAAGTTACAAGAAACAGTCTTTCTAGTGAGGTGGCCAAGGCGAGCGGAGGCTAAAGATTCATAGGGAGTGGCCATAAGGGCCGTCAGGACGAAGGAAAGATCCCAGTCGGTAAATTTCTTGGCAACACGAGGTCGGTCCAGTTGGAAGGAATGGATTAAAGATGAGATTTTGTAATCAGAGAGGAGGTCGGTATTCCCCGCTGCATTGAACACTGCATTCAGGGCTGTTATGTAAACCATAAATGTAGAACCACGTAAGCCTTCCTTAAATAAGGATGTCAAGAAGCGGAGGAGGTCGTGCATAGGAGGTTGATTTGGATTGACCTGTTCTGCGACGCACAAATGAAACCACCATTTCCAGTGGGTGTCATACATTGTTGTAGTGGAGGAATGGACGGCTCGAGACGCAATGCGAGAGGCTTTGTCTTCAAGAATGCCTGTTGAGCGGAGGAGTCGGATGATAGTGGCCACCCGTGAAGATGAAGCGATGGAAGGTTCGGATGGTACCCCGCCTTGACACTGAGAGAGTTGGTCTCGCCATGATGGTAGTTGTCGGGGGGGAGTCTATGAGGAGAGTGAGGAGGAGCGGGAACCAGGCTGCAGACGGCCAGTTCGGTGCGATTAGGAGAAACCGTCCTTTTCAATCAGCGATCTTGTGGAGGACAAGGGGAAGGAGGTGCTGTGGAGGAAACACATAGGTGTGGAGATGATTCCAGTCTAGAGTTAGTTCATCCACCGCCCAAGTACAAGGATCCGGTAGTGGGCTGACAAACAGGGGTAGTTTGTTGTTGAATCTTGTGGCAAAAAGGTCCACTGGTGGTCGTTGCCAGAGATTGAAGAGGTCATGACAGACGGAGGGATGTAGTGCCCATTCGCTCGCCGGAGGCTTCCTGCGGGAGTGAGAGTCAGCAATGACATTCAGGGAACCAAGTATATGAAGGGGTAGGAGTTGAACGTGATTGATGATGCAAAATTGAAAAATCTCTGATGTTGTCTGGTGGAGAGTGAGAAAGTGCGTTCCTCCTCCCCTGTGGAGGTACGCAACCGCAGTCGTGTTGTCGACATGAATTTGACCCACTTTGGAGGTTAGAAAATGTCGGAAGTGGCGGAGGCTGAGGAGGACAGCTCAGAGCTCAAGGTGATTGATGTGTTCCGACATTCCCGGAGGCCACTGGCCGGAGACTGTAAAATTGTCCACATGGGCACGCTAACCCAGATGAGACGCGTCTGTGAAGAGAAGGAGATGTGGTTGGGGTTCGTGGAGGGGAACCATCGCGGTGAGATTCGTGACTTCCATCCACCAAAGAAAGGTTTGGAGTGGAAAGGAATGATCCCGTTGCTGAGGAGGAAGGTCGATAGCGGTGCGCGCGTCGCCCCATTGGGCTAAACGGTGGTGGTGGAGGGACCTTGCCATCCATATCCCGTAAGGTACTAGATCTGTGAAGGAGTCTGCAGTTCCGATAGTGGAGGCGAGATCGCGAAAGGTGTAGCTGGGTTGTTGTAGAAAGTCCCGAGTGGCTTGAAGGTGGAACGATATCCGGTCTGGGGATGGCATAACTGACCCGGAGAGGAGGTCGAAGAATACTCCTAGGAAGACAAATTTTTGAGCAGGAAGGATACGAGATTTTGGGAGGTTGATACCCAAGCCCAGGCGATGAAAAAGTGACACGGTGGAGGCCAGATTGTTGGTTAAATCTGAGGAGTGTTAGTGATGAAGAAGGCAGTCGTCCAGGAAGGCGTGATTGCGGACGCCGTGTTGGTGGAGGTAAGCCAAGACCAGTCGGGGGACGGTAGTGAAGATCCGACGGGCCGCGTTGAGACCGAACGGGAGACAGAGGTATTTGTAGACGGTGTTGTCCAAAACGAAACGGAAGAGGTGGTGGACAGAGGCATGATGTGGAATGTGAAGGTCAGCGTCGGCGAGGTCCAAGGAGACGGTCCAATCGTTGAGTCGAAGTGATTCGCGGATGGAAGTTACAGTTTCCATTTGAAAATGGGGATTGTAGACAAATTGGTTGAGAGGCCGGAGGTTGAAGATCAACCGGAATCCTCCGTTTTTCTTGTTGCACAGAAATATGCTGCTGTAGAAGCCCGGAGTGAACGGAGGTAAAACGAAACGAATTGCGTGTCTCTGAAGCAGAGATTGAATCTCCGAGCGGAGGGATGTCGAGGAGGGGGAATGATGGTCCCACGGAGGATCGCCTACCAGAGGGGGAAATAGAAACTTTGGATTGAAACCGAAGGATATTATTGATAGAAGCACAGGATCGGAGGTGTTTGCCAAGCTTTGGTATAGAATCGGTGACGCCCCCCTAAGGCTTGTGGGGGAGCTGGATTGTCAATAAGATTTGCGGCTCCTGTTTTTGGAGTGGCAGCTCTGTTCGGAAGATGGTCTTCCCAGGGAGCGGCCCCGTCCGCGGCCCTGGTGTCTGTTTAGAAAAGGCGAAGCAGACCGAGAAGCCGGAGGCAGAGGGCATTCAGAGGACTTAGCGGCGAAAGGGAGGTCCGCAGGCGTGTCCGTTCGCGGAAGGGATTGAGTGAGGCGAGAAGCACGGGACTTGTTATAGCGAGGCTTGCATGAAATATCCAAATGGGGCGCCACCTTGGGGATGAGACCTCGGAAGAAAGATTTAGTCTCATGAATGGGCTGATTCCGGAGAAGGTAGCGAGTTGAGGCGTGTAGGTTGGGAGCCGTATTAATTGCAACCTCCCGTAACAGCAAGGTTGAGTTGAAGAGAGCTCATGTAAACCAATTCATCGCATAGTACGTAGCGAAGCAACTCTTGCAAAATACCTGGATTATAAAGAAGGTAAGTTGGCGAGGGTCATCCGGTGGATCAGTGTACAGTCTTTCGCATAACGCATTTGCGGTGGTGCTAAGAACGTCTGCCTGAGAGGCCGCTCTGAGGCCAAGGCGGAGGATACGATAGTTATCGCTGAGGACGAGCACCGGGACTGTTGCCCACCGTGGAAGATTGAGCGATGAGCCAAAGTCCAATTTTGTATCTGCTGTTAGGAATTCGGATTGTGGGTCGGTGTCAAAGTTTCTTGGATTGCCGGTGCCATCACCAATTGGGCGGAAGAAATAATTTTTGCGGCCCGGACGGGGTGCAGGATGGTCTTCGTCCAGTTGCATGGGGGAACCGTTCCCCAATAAAATCCCTCCATTGCGGAGGAGGGTGGTAAGAAGCGTAGTGGATTGTCCAAGTAGCGGAGCCTGAAGTGGAGACTGGTCTCGAAGACCGAAACCATACCCTGTAGCCAAACCCCTATTTTTGGCTGTATCAGTTGCGGAGGTGGAGGGTTTATACAAGAAGCAATCCTGGATAATTTCTTCTACTGTCATCATGAGGTCAGGGAGAGGGATTTCCGATGGATCAGGATCGTTTGGAAACGGAGGGTCGGGAAGACCAAAATCCGAAGCGTCAGGAGAATAATAAGGATCTTGTGCCGTATCCGTAGGAAGGACAACCGGCGGAGGTGGCGGCGGTGATGCCAGAGGCGGAGGGACCATGGAAGTGGTGGACGGACCCACGGTAGGAGGCTGGACGCATTGTCGCTTGGGAAGAGAGGCCAACCAGGCGGAGGTGTAGTCCTGGGTCTTGCTTTTGAAGGTATGCAAGGAGGAGTCCATAAGTGAATGCACCTGAGAAGACGTGAGGGGTTCATTGATGTGTTTGGAGGTAGTAGAAGAACGGGATGATAAATCCAATGGCTGAACAGGAGTACCGGAGGGGAGGGCTAATTAAGCCGCTACCTTCCGTGCCTTAAGTTGGAGCTTGAGCCGTGCATACCTTTTTTAGCACGGGCAAGCTCGCTGGAAAGTGACCGGAGGTCAGTCGACGGAGGCGCCTGGCTGCACGGGATGGGCGATGTGGCGGTGGTATTACACAGCAGAGGAAAGGATTCAGAAAGCAGTGGGTTCGGAGGCGGAGGATCCAACAAGTCCTGTTCGGTGGGAAGCTCGAGAACCTCAACGTTCTCAAGAGGCGGAGTAACAGGTGAAACAGAAAGGCGAGGCAGGGGGGATTCCCTGGGTCTCCCTTTCACCTGCGGCATCCTGAAGTGGAGGCGGAGGTGCGGAGGGCAGGTCACTAGAAATGGAATTCAGTGCGGTGTCATGCGACGAAGTGAACAGCGTGGCGGCTAGAGAAGAAAAGGTGAGCTCTGTCAATCTGCTTCGATTTATATATGATGGAGGCTGTGCAGTAGATCTACGCAGTAGGTAGCGAAGCAGAAGGATCTGCGTTTGTTTTATCTAGATTGAACAGCATTAGAGAAGGAGAATGCTAATAAAAAAAGTAATGGATTTTTTCAAGGCAACTAGAAACCTTCACAAACGCTTATTTATTTTTAAAAAGAATTATAAAAACACGTTAAAATGCTACTCAAAGTCATAGTGAGGTTGAAGCCATACTGCAAGATGGGAGCACAACAAGAAAACCTGATTTCATCCAGAACATTATTAAACGGAAATTATTTCTGGCCAGACAATTTTTAGGTTGCGGTTTCTGATGATGTTATACGTTTAGCCGCAATCAATGCGGAAGCACGAGTAAGGCATATAATTTGGCGAAAAAATGAATTTTCGTGAACAACGACCTTGATATAAAAAAAAAATTGTTGTCGATTTTTTCTGTAAAATCTGAAAATTGGAGTAATAAATCAACGTTGCTGTTCACGAAAATTGTGGTCATTTTTTTACAAGTTCCGTGCCTCGCTCGTGCTGCCATGCTCGCTGCGACTAAAAATTATAACATCAGAAACCGCAGCCAAAAAACGTGTCCGGTCAGAGATAATTTCCAAATAATTTACAAATGTTCTGGTCGAAATCAGGTTTTCTTGTTGTGCTCTTATCACGCAGTACGGCTTCGGCCTTACTATAGCTGCGAGTGGCGTTTTAACATGTTTTTATAATTTTTTTGTAAATAAATAAGCGTTATTTTGTGCAGGTTATCGTTATAATTTTCGGAAACGTAACGACAAAAGGATTCTACAGGTCAGTGAATTAAGTCGATGGCGTGAAAGGTAAGGTTTACAATTAATTACCGACATATTTTTTTTAATAATGGTGGAAATTGTCATCACTGCTGCTCGAAAAGAAGGCAACAAGTCCCTCAGCTATAAGAAATAAAAGAATTTATCGGCTGATTTTCATCCTAAAACTGCTTGCGAAGCAGTTTTAAGTTAAATATCAGCCGATAAATACTTTTATTTCTTAGAGAATGACGGTAAAATATCATGATGGTAATCATGATGGTAAGATAGACTCATGCATATGCTGCAGTATTCAGTCAGTTCCTAAAAGGATGGAACATGGCGTCAATTTTGATGTTTTTTTTCCACCTCATATGGTTCCAAAACCTAGTTTGTCGAACTTTTTATCTGCCTTTTTCCCTCGTGCCGGTCATTTCGTGTTTTAAACAATTCAACCAATTCCCCCATTTCGCCATCTTGATGGTGTTCGTC
>JAHWFP010013524.1:0-11341 GCA_023313725.1 Lithobius niger
TATCACTTGACGTAAAATAAAATATGCTTTAACTTGAACTCAATTTTGTTTCACTTTTTTCCTATAAAATCCCTATATTTTGCGTGTTAAATTCCTATTTTTCCTATATATTAGCTTCTAATTTTGGCTGCGGTGCATGTAACAGCCAACCCAACTAGAGAAAGTGACGTAAAGATGTGGCTGAATGCGAGACCACTGGGGCCCATTCTCAATAATTAACCGAGTGTTGAAAACGTCGTAAAAATTTGGTAAAATTTAATTGGATAAGGTGACGACGAAAGGCATTCACGCTCTTCGATGAGACAGCTGCTTCGGGGCGCGAATTCCAGGCTCCAATAACTCTCACCGAAAAGAAATGTCGCGATCGGCACTCCAAATGGAATTTGGGAATTTGTAATTTAAAAAGAGTGACCTCTAGTTCTTCCCTCTATGTTCAGATCGAAAAAAGGTTAATTGACTCTAACCAATCCACGCAAAATTTTAAAAGCCAAAATTAGATCAGACTTAAGTCGTCGTAATTCAAGTGATTCAGCTGTAGAATCCGCTCACTGTAAGTATAAGGTTGCACATACCAGGCAACGATTTCGTGAACTTCCGTTGGACTGCCTCAATATGCTCAATGTCGTCCAACAGAGCTGGTGACCAAACTTGGCTGGCATACTCGAAGATCGGTCTAACAAACACCTTGCAGGCCCAAACCTTGACTTCGCGGCTACTGTAAGAAAAGCATCGGTTCACTACAGCTAAGCAGCTATTATTTCAATTTTAAGTCAAGTTGAGATGTTTTTTAGTAATTGACCGCTAGCGCCGTATTCGAGTTCCGAGAAAATAAACTTTGAACTTCAGTTATTTTGTGGTTAGTTGGAATAATAATAAAAGATCGTCTCCTGATAGGCGATAAAACCACAAATAATGGCATGCACTAAATTTTAATTTTCGGAAAATGATTTTTTACTTGGTCACAAAAATGATGATTACACTAGTAAAAAAAAACATGACTGGGTGAGATCAACTAACAAACGAACCGCCATGTCAACCAGTTATGTTTTTTTACTAGTGTAATCATCATTTTTGTGACCAAGGAAAAAATCATTTTCCGAAAATTAAAATTCAGTGCATGCCATTATGTCCTTGTGGTTTTATCGCCTATCAGGAGACGATCTTTTATTATTAAACTTTGAACGTAAAACTTATATATAACCTTACGAAACGTTTACTAACCCCCCCCCCAAAAAAAAAATGATGGTTTTAGCCATATAAGGCTTCGGTTAATAAAAAAATAAAAAAACTTAAAGGGGTAAACTTAAACATGAAGGGGTAGTTTGACTATCACGTGCATTGTGCAGTCCCAATAATGAACTTGGCGGCAGCCCATCACAGTTCATTCTCCCGGCCGTAATGGGTTACCAAAAAATGAGTCACACAACACTTTTAAATACGCCATTCGAACCTTGACAAGAGGGACACAATGACAAAATTGTTCGTCACCGCATGGTAACTACCACACTGCAGTTTGGGTTGCTGATTACGTCGCTAATGATGGACAAAGTATTTCATTGCCCTGCACTGCCAACAGCACATTGTATCTTAGCTGAAAGCAATAGGAGGATTTAAAAAGAATAAAGCCGAGTAAAACTGCATGTCATGTGCTCGAAAAAGCGAGAAAATATATGACATGTAAAAGTCAAGGAACACTATAAAAAGTAAAAAAGTAAAAATTTAAAACATAATGGCGAATGTTTTTATTTATCGACACAAAATCTGCAAATCTGCAAACCCAAATGAAATCTACAAATCTTTGCAAATCTCTGTAAATCCTGCAAATCAGTACAAATCGACACGAAATGTGCAAATCTGCTTACATATCCGGTAAAATATGCACATCCGTCGTCTCACTGAAGCCAATGCTATTAGACTCGATTTCTTAAGCATGTAACGCGCGATGTTTGTTGTTGGAGAAAACAACGTTTTTTTAAGCCTAAGAAATCCGCTATCAAAGCACTGTTTCGACTAGAAGTGCCGTTTTTCCACTTACATTTTAATCTAGTGCACCTTGTAGCTATGTCCTCCAAATGGTATCTCGTAGCCGATATGACGTCACATGACGCTGCTCTGTAGGATGATCCCCAATATTAAAACTAAACTGGCACTTTTTGAGAGGAAGTAGATGAATAGTATCTTTGGTGGGAAAATGCAACTTACATCTATCGTATTGTAAGCATTTATTGACCACGTAAATCCCTGAGAATCATGGAGAATGAACAAAATAATAATAATAAATCAACTTTTCTGGAAAAACACTAAACAAATTACCACAGCAAACAAGTTAATCGCAAATGTCTAGCTTCCAGCTAATGTAGCTTCGTTTCTTGTAACAATCCGTGTAACAGAACGGCTTAAATTACTGTTTTTTCTTGTCCATTTCCTTTTTAGACTTTTTCTTCAGCAGTTTTCCAACTACAAACTTTATCAGGCTGTAAACAATTGCCAATGCAGTGCTTGCAACGGCCAATATAAACCCAACCACGTCTAACAGGAAGTACTGAAAGAAATTTAAGTCCTCTCCTGCTGACCGGAAATGACGTGCGCCATCATGGCGGATAACGTACTCGATCCAAAATACCGCTCTATCGACTGGTTTTTCAGGCTGATCTTTGAAGATGGTTGAATACTTCTGCATATTTTCCTTGTATCTGAAAATGTTCGGGAAAAAATACATTAAAGACACATTTTCAGACAATTGTACTAAAAAAGTAAGCTGATCAGGTCCGCTAAAGAAACTTGTGTATTGTATTGTATTGTATTGTCACAGATAAACGCATCCATAAGGGTTGTGTGAGAGATTACCCGACTCCTTCAGTACTGTGGGATGTCAAGATTTTCTAGCAGTTTTCTCGTCATAAATGACGGAAATTCATAGTGCACCTATCCGAGAGTATTGTATGCAAAATATGTGTTGTGTATGAAATTCGTGTCAAATAACTAATTTCATTATTTAAAATAGGGTTTGAAATATCAGCGCACGCTCTAGAAATATCAGCGCACGTATTTGCGCCAGTGCTGCTGCGAAAACGTTTGACTTTTTTTTTTATCATGGCGAATCTGTACGACGCAAAGCTCTTCTTATGGCGCACACCTCTTATTCAAACTTCATATTATTAATAACCCGTATCATACCTTGGTCATTACATTGCTTTAGATGCATTCCTGGTGTGTTAAATAAATAAATAGAGATGCAAACCTGTTTACATTGCCTTTTGGCCTTAATTTAAATGCCAGCCTGTCTGACCAGGAAATTGAACCCACGACCTTCGAAATAAAAGGCCGAACCGCTGAGCCATACTGACACGGCCTTGTTCGTTTCAAAGGTCGTGGGTTCAATTCCCCGCTCAGGCAGCTGACATTTAAATCCAAAAGGCAACGTAAATAGGATTGCACCTGTATTTGTTTTATCCTTCTCGAGCCCATTTGGCTTTTCGTTCTATACAATCCAGCTGCTTGGCACCTCAGTAAATTGTAACAAAGGAAGAACCTTTGAATTGACCTTTCTTGGATGCTGGCCTAACAATCAAAGCACCTCACAGCCATCGTTACGGGGCGAAATTGTTGTGTGGATTTGAAGGCGCAGTCTGTGTTTTTTTTTTGTTTTTTTTTTACAGTGTTGTTAATTCTGTGGCATTTTGACAAAAGGGCATAAGTCCATCTTTGGAACAAAATGAGGTATGTTGGACTGAGCTCTGTTTGTCAAATTAGATTGACTTCTTGCCGACTTACCTCCAACGGACATATACAAAATAATCTAGAAAATGCTAGGGTGGACTAACCTCTCTTTGTCAAAGCAAAGAGAATGTATAGACAAGCCATTTTTGGACTAACCTCAACAATGCCAAAAATGGACTTATGCCCTTTTGTCAAAACGCCACAGAATTAATGAAGAAAGATAAAACGGAACTACACCACGCGCCATGGATGTTTGCTGTGACTTGCATATCACGTGTCTGGGCTAGTCCAATCAGACGGCCAAACAGCCGTTGTTCTTGTTCGTCATTGGCTAACTCATGGTGACGTCGCGGCAAACAGCCATTGCGCATGGTTTAGGTTTCTTTAAATGTATAAATCTAATAAACGATGAATGTCTCTGCGGGATACTGCGTGACCATCGTCTCTGCGAGATCATCGTCGCCGCCATTCTTTATTTATTTATTTATTTTTTTTGTGGCGAATGGGTTGTTTGGATGTCCAAAATTAAAAAAAAAAGGTGCTGTTATTGTTAGACGCCGTAAAACTTAAAATCGATGTAAACATTAGTCTCTTAAAATTCGTTGAAGTGTTGGAAATTTGTTCAAACTTTTGCCCTGGAGGTTTTCTTTCCGAACCTAAGGTGTATCCCTTCCTTCATCCAAATTTTTTCTTTTTCAAAAATGTCTGAAGAGGTTTAGAATTGAGGTTTAGAATTGAGACTCAAGAAAATTTATTAAAAAATTTAAAATAAAGGAGGTGCAAACAGGAGTAAAAACTCATACCTTCTAGAGTTGAAGTAAAAAAAAAAAAACAGTCACATAAAAGCATCTATATCTGATCGTTATTGCCTGATACAAAATGTATTTAGTTTTGTAGTGGTCATTGCATTAATACTTGTATTGACCACAGGTAAACTATACGTCCGCATTTGACATTTTGAAGTCGCTAGACAAGCGGACGGGAGATTCGACACTTTATTTCCTATTTAAACGCTTTAAACTTTATTTCCTATTTAAACGCTTTAAACTTTATTTCCTATTTAATAATGCTTTAAACTAAATTATGTAACGTCTGCTATACATAATAGAAAAAATAATAGTGCGCAGTGAATCACAGGAAATTGTTTGACTTGCGTGCATTTATGAGGAACAGGAACTAGAGGTGGTTGCATATTACTCTTTGCAAAGAAAGGTTGTGATTTTCAACACCACAGTTTAACCCAATGGAGTAAGAATTATATATACGATGTTGTGTTAAAAAGAGCAGTAGGAATAGCAAAATGGACTGGACCATGAATGTGATTATTCTTGGTAAGTGTCAGTCGCTTATCCACCTGCTTACACAAAGATATCAACTTAAGACATCAACTTTGGCTTTGCCAGATTGCCCACCAACCTCGGCTTGCCTAGTCAATATGCGGTAATTTTTTCAATGGGCCGATTACTAAGACGTCATCAAAATCTTCCTTGCTGTTCTATAGCAAAACTATTAATATTTTAACAGTTAAGAAAAATAATGCCAAGTCTTAATAAAATCAAGAATGTTCTCAGTAAAACAAATACAAATCAAAAATCTATTACGCTTGGATTGAATCTGTTCTGAGGTATGGAATTGAGGTCTATGGATTCGTATCAAGCTCTGCATTATCTAAACTTCAAAAAGCACAAAATAGGATACTTTAAGATACTTTTAAAGTACTTTAGGATACTTTAAGATACTTTTCAGAAGTAACACTTGTAACAAAAAAAAAAGAATGAATTATTCACCAATATGAAAATTTTAAGGATTACTCAATTATAATAATAACTAGAGGAAGCCCGTGCTATGCACGGGGCCGGTCATGAATTAAGTTTACGGACACATTTCCCGGGACATTTTCCCGGCACTCTTCCCTACGACTTGTAGGATTGATCGACTACTCATGCCTGCCTCCTCTTTCAATGCAGGTAGAATCGGAGAGCGCATTTGCAATGCGGGCGCGAGTAGGGGAGAAGTGATTGTTCGGACTGACGACTTGTCAGATTGAACCTGTATTGAGTTGATCGACCACTCATGCCTGCCTCCTTTTTCCATGCAGGTGGAGTGCATTTTCAATGGGGGAGTGAGGAGGGGAGAAGTGGTTTTCCTTTTAGCCTTCCCTTTTCCCTTCCTTTTAGCCGGCCTCCAGAATTATAATGTAGATAATAATAACTTGACTCGCCAATATGCTGGAGGGAGAGAACAGGGAGTAGCGTCCACTTTATGTTCCACCCATTAAAAATATATATACAATAAAAAAAATAATTATACAATAAAAAAACACTAATTCAAGATAACCAAGATGTATCGGAACTTCCTTATGGTAAAACAACTACATACAATAAAAAAACTATTTATACAATAGAAAAAATAAAAAAATAAAAAAATAAACTAATTCAATATAACCAATATGTATCGGTCACCAGTTAGGTGGGACGTCGTTATGGTAAAAGCAACTACTTGAATCTCAAAAGAAACACTGAGAGAGATCCAATGGTCGCAGTCTGGCTTTAAATGAATTAATTGAGAGACTGTGTTACGACCCTCAACGACTACTATAGCCACAAGTTTAAAACTGATGTTAAGTCTAAAGCCTTATACTTTAGGAAAAGCACTTACCGGTACACAGTACCATTTGCAAAAAATGTGCATGGAGAACGTAGCAGAGAATACACTGTACCAAAACTTTTTAACAGCTTGCCTGAACACTTATACTTAACGTTGAAAAATTAAGGGAATTGAAAAGGACGCTAAAAGAACATATGTGCCTTAAAAATATTTAAAGATGGACCTTCATTTTTTCTTCTCCTTTCACATAAAACTTTGTAGCTTTTTTGCTGTGGTTATCAATTTATAATATCTTTGACCCACTCTGTGTTTAACAAATGGACTTGCTTGTATTTACGTTATTGCTTTATACTTTATCACCATATTAGTATTAGTGTTAAGTTCCTTTTTTCAATTATGTAAAATATTGTAGAAATATTATGAAATTTGAAAATTGTAGACTCATACAAGTTTGACATAACAAACTTCGAGTCAATATGCAATAAACTATCATTAATTCAAAAAAAAAATGTTGAAAAAGTGTGGTGCGTCATGTTCGGTTTTGCAATTGTTCAGAACCTTCAAGTCGCCTTCAGTACTGTAGCTTAGGGTACTTCTAGATTAGTTGTACTTTCGCGAGTATTTAACACTGAAATAAGGTCAATTTCTCTTACGCATTGCTCAACATTATAATTTATATACTTCATGATGTCAATTATACAGTAAACAAAGCAAACTATATGTCCGCCGCCTATCTTGAGTTAACCCCAGAACTACACGGATAATCAGTTACATGATTTTGCTAGCAGAGTGCCTTGTTGATATCCAAGATGGTTACAAAAACAATGGCGGCCGTCGATTAATGCCGCCCTCTCCAGAAAAACGTAGCCGCTCATACAATACCTGCAAGACTCAAGTTAAACCGCGATACACAATATACAAATTTGAACTAATCTTAAAGTCTCCCAAGCAACAACGAATCCAGAAGAGCGGAGAAATTTGGACACTTGCAAAATGAAAATGTTTTACCAAAACAGTATCATGCAACCCGTGGGACAAGATGTCAACAGTTTCATGCAGAATATGCCGAACCAGACTCTGATCAGATTGGCGCTCCCAACAACTCCTGCGACTCGGACAACAGAATATAGAATATTAGCGGGTTCTTACCTTTTGTTATTTACCATGGCAACAACCGCTTCATATAGCCCGTCGGCCGTAATATTCAGGAAATCGAAGCGCTCTCCCACTCCAAGTTCCTTCATCCTCATGATATTTGCACGTTGATCACCAAAGAATGGCATCCCCATAACAGGAACGCCATGGTAAATAGCTTCTTGCAAACTTAGTAGACCAGAGTGAGTGATGAATAGACGGGCTTTAGGGTGACCTATGAATAAAAAGAATTAAAAATTTTGCACAGAAGTTTTGGGCCAGCTTATCACAGTTTGTTATCGCTTGCCAACAAAACCACCACTCGCATAAGGACCGTTTTGAAGGTGTTTTTTTTTTTTTTTGCTGCGTATGTTCCGTTCCTTCCTGCTATAGAGCAGCGTCAAGTGACGTCATATTGCCTACAAGATACCATTTGGAGGTAATAGCTACAAGGTGCACTAGATTAAAATGTAACGGAAAACAACGGCACTTCTAGTCAAGACAGTGCTTTGAGAGCGGTTTTCTTAGGCTTAAAAAAACGTTGTTTTCTCCAACAACAAAAATCGCGCGTTATAGGCTTAAGAAATCGAGTCTAATAGCATTGGCTTCAGTAAGACGACCTTCTTTTCCCCCTCCAGTGTCCCTTGCAGCTAACCCAGTTACTGGCTCCACCATAGATTTATACACAATAATACTAGAGCAGTGACACGACGTAGTATCACTGTATATAGCTCTATGCTGGAGTCTTAATGGGTTAGCTGCAAGGGGCACTACAGAGAGACACAGAAGGGCATCATACTGCAGCCGATGCTGTGAAGAGTGATTTCTTAGACCTAAAACGCGCGATTTTTGTTGTTGGAGAAAGCAACGTTATTTTGAGCCTAAGAAATCTGCTCTTCCGTTGTTTTTCCCGCCATTTCTATGTAGTGCACCTTGTAGTTACGCCCTCCAAAACCCATACTGGTACCAATCTGGTGCCAATATGGCGGTAAATGTCACTGCTCTATAGGTAACATTTGTCATTACACAGGAATGACTGTCATACAGTGCCGTAACGTACACGTATAGGCAAGGTAAGCATTGCGTAGGGGCCCAGAACGCTCGGGGGGGAAAGGGGGGACGTTTAGTCTGCAGTGCAGCCGTCGTAAAAATGCTGACTGAAGCGTCAGCCAGCCAGACGGCTTCTAAGGTCAAGTTGCATCCTTCCTCGCAGCAAAATTATGAAGCCAGGTTCCATCATATCATCCTTCTTAGACCTTAAGGTCTCTAATATTTATAGACCTCGATCATTAAAAATTTACCTTCGGAGTAAACATCGGCTCAACGACTAAATGGCACGTACTTTGCTCAGTTCAGAGTGTGTGAGAGAGACCAAATAAAATGACCGACAACGTCACTGAATTATTTGCGTCACGTAACGGTAACGTTGACGAAAATACGATAACCTACAGTCCGCGGCTTTCATTAAGCTTTTAAAGTTAAGTGTCAGTTATAGTTAAGTTAATTCAGTGAACTAATTTCAATTTGCGAATACTTGACAATTTGTAGGGTGGGCTCAGAGTTGAAGCAGGCACGCGATTCGTCCATACAATTCGTATTCTAGCCAAATTTAAAAAAAATTGACTCCTAAGAAAGAATCTTAGGCCTACATGATTGGGTGCCTTCCCCCCCCCCCCCCCCTCCCAGACCTCCTAGATGAATTCTCTGACCTCATTTTGATTTGGTAATTTTTAATCCTCCCCCCCCCCCTCCCACCAGCAAAATTAACATGTTTGTTGAAAAGTAAGTTGGGGAAGGGGGGGGGTCCACAGAAAATTTTACGTAGGGGCCCAGCCTAAGTTGGTTACACTACTGCTACCGTAAATGTATACGGTCCAATACACCAGTATGTCTCAGAAGGTCCGTCAACCCAAAATAAAGTGCTATGTACTGGATACGCGTTGGTAATAACAATGTACTCGTATAGGAAATCACCTATGACGAATCCGACGATGGTTCCCAAACTGACCTTGGAGGCTGTTTTCAAGGTCATCCAAAATACATTTCCTAAACAATTCAAGAGACGGGCATAAAGTAAATTAGAAAATTGTTGGGAATGATACCACAAGTTCAACAAAGGAAACAGAAATGAAATGTCACTGTGAGGCACGAAAGAAATGGGCAAAACAACTTGGCCATAGTCTGTGTATAAGGCGCGATTTCAGTTCTGTTTGCTTCGTTGGACTTGTGTTATAATCCCAAACACTTTTCTAATTTACTTTATGCTCGTACCTTGAATAGTTTGGGATATGCATTTTGGATGACCTTGAAAACGACCTCCAAGGTCAGTTTGGGAATCATCAGGTTCGCCATAGGGGATTTCCCACATGAGTATCTTGTTATTACCAACTCATATCCAATATACAGCCCTTTATTTTGGGTGGACGGGACTTCTGAGACATACTGTATGTACAATATAAACTGCTATAGATAATAGATGTTTGTGGTACTGAAGTGAAATGAGGAAATCTTACTAATAATACCACACGTTTCTCGTCTGTAATACAAGTATGAGATTGAAAGAATAAAAACCCATACTCATAAAAACCCATATCCAGCTAACAAAATATAAACTCCAAACGGTAATAAATTCCTTACTTAACACTTACATCGGATCTAGCAATATCACAGACGACTAACATTGCATTCGAAAACTACATTGCATTTAAACACTATAGTGTCCGCATCCTATCTTGAGTTCACCCCAGAACGAACACCGATAATCAATTGTATGTTTTTGGTAGCAGAGTGCCTTGTTGATATCCAAGACGGTTACAAGAAAAATGGCGGTCGTCGATTAAAGCCTTCCTCTCCAGGAAAACCTAGCCGCTCATAAAATATCTGCAGGACTCGCGATACGCCGCGCACACAATAATTGCATTCAAAAAATTCTGCAAACTAAACAATAAAACATGCACATCTCTGAAACTAATCCATAACCTGTAATAAAACACAATTAATTACAATTAGCTGGGGGAAAAGCCTAATTACCAAGTAAGTCTTGTTGCGGCATCCATTTAACTGTTTTCACGTTTTTCGGGACACTTTCTAATTTTCCTTCAAATTTCCAAATCACTTTTTGCTTCAACCGGGAGAAGGCAGAAACTATTTTTTGCACAAGTTCGGCAGCGAGGTAGTCTGCTTTCACGTTGCTGCCTAAACCGAAAATAATAAATCCTTCTTCCCCAGAACTTTCCACGAAATCGTTCAAGTCCTAAACAAACACAGAAGCAAACAAAATTATGTTAGCAACTAGACAAATAATAAACACATAAAATACACATGAAGTGGATAAACGTCATTATCACTGTTCTTGTAAATCTTTCCCTAATTTACTTTCTTAAACAAAAGTCCTGTTCCTCACTCCGGTAGATTAAGAAACTGAAACTGACTTCATGCCAATTTCCTCACTCCAGTAAATCCAAAGATGGTCCTACCATATATCGTTCCTCTTTGAGTAAATCTACAAACTGAAAATGACTTCATGCCATTTTCTCACTCCAGTAAATCCAAAGATGGTCCTACCATTTATCGTTCCTCTTTGAGTAAATCTACAAACTGAAAATGACTTCACACCATTTTCCTCACTCCAGTAAATCCAAAGATGGTCCTGCCATTTATCGTTCCTCTTTGAGTAAATCTACAAACTGAAAATGACTTCATGCCATTTTCCTCACTCCATTAAATCCAAAGATGGTCCTACCATTTATCGTTTCTCTTTGAGTAAATCTACAAACTAAAAAGTGACTTCATGCCATTTTCCTCACTCCAGTAAATCCAAAGATGGTCCTACTATTTATCGTTCCTCTTTGAGTAAATCTACAAACTGAAAATGACTTCA
>JAHWFP010013530.1:0-13138 GCA_023313725.1 Lithobius niger
GTCAATGAGCACGCGAAAGCCACCTCTAAGAGAGACAAAAGAAGCGCAGTTGCCATCCACAGACTGAGAACGAGGCACGAGATTGACTGGGAAGGAACGAGAGTGATGCTTAAATCCAACTCCTACAAAGAGGCACACCTCCGTGCCTTGGAGGCAATTGCTATCCAACACTGCCAAGACAAAACAGTGGCACTTATGAATGTCCAAGACCCTGCTTTTAAGCAGATTAATAAAATTGTGACTCCCGAACTGTGTGAAAAACTGGAGACGAGGTGGAAGAAGTTTCTCCCTCTTACAACAGCGACACATGCGGAGCTTGACACTTGCAACCTGGAAAGTTGATACATCGATGAAGGGGGGGGGGGGGAGAAAATTGGAATCATCGCGTTCGGTGTGGAAGTAGGACAGTTGGTGCGTGTGCGTCTCATTGCCCAAGCCTGAGGAAGAATGCCAGTATAAGCATTCGAAAATTTGCTAGTTTGGAGTAACTGGAACACTTTTGGTACTGCGTTAAAAAGAAGTAAGTGATAAAAATGGAAGACCTTAACGCAGAACTAAAAAGTGGCATAACAAGAAATTAAACTGAAATTGGGGAAGTTTAGGCATAGATTAGGTTTTGCGGAAAAAGTCTTAATGGCAAAGGGCCCCAAAGCGACAACCTTCTCAACTTCTCTATTGACGCATAGCGACGACATGGAGTCGGTGTACGTGTTACTGGCGCATGCGTATTCACTGCGGTGTGGCGGTATTACTGTCGCCGGGTGTTTCTGTTGCTGGCGTATATTATATGTATGATGACGAGTGGTCAGAGGGAAGACAAAACAGCCACTTGTCATTTGTCAGGATATGACTCAAAGGTAGAGCGATGTGAAGGTGGATTCACCCTTCCATAACGCAACCTGAAGGATTTCTTCTAACGGGACTTGATTATAAGCTGCCCAAGACACAGAGAGGGCTCGAATCTAGTGAGCGCTGTCCTTGACATTGTCGGAGGTGGTCGATTCATCAGTGTTCTTATAGGTGCATCTAATTAAAGAGCGGAGCCAGGAAGCAATCGTAGCTTAGCCTGTACTGGATATGTAAGGGAGGAATTCATTCTTTTCTCCACTTCGGATCCTTAGTTGCATCGAGGTAAAATCGTAGAGCTCTAACAGGGCACTGTAATATTCATTTCATTGCAAAGGGACACAGCGCTGGAATCGTAAAGGATTTTAATACTTCCGTGGATGCTTGTGTCTTTGCTCTGCAAGATGCCTGAGGCAGAAGTCTCACTGAGCTGTAGTTTGGGCCGAATTGCAGACAAGCTTAATCAACATTGAGGGCTTGACGCTTGCTGCAGCATTTTCCGTAGGGCAAGGCGAATAGGAAGATGGTTTGCGGTCAGGGGTCCTAGTGCTCGTAGAGTTCGTTGAGGAGGCTTGTCAACACCACGGGAAGATCTCTTTGTGGAAACTACTTCCTTGTGACTGGTCTTTCAACGCTTAAGGTTTTAAAGAGACTGGTTATTCTGAAGTCTTCTAAGATGGAAGTATTTCCAGCTACTTTAAGCACCTAACTGATGGCTGAACAAAAAACTTGATGGATGATGGACATTATTCATCTCAGACGAAAAAAAGGTGGTTAAAGAATTGCGAGAGTTGGGTCAGAGTTGGAGCCAGGAGTCCAGTCTGGTTTCTGCAGCGCAGTGATGCCACCTGTGACGATGACTCATTATAACGTCACTCTGTGTAATGAGGTTGGACTGTTTCCCAATGCTTTTCGTCATTTGTGAATGATGACTGAATATTACTGTTGAAACTCGGCTAATAATTGCTTAGTTGTAACTATTTGAAACTCACGTGTCTGTGTATGCTGACAATAATCAGCATGACATTATTTTAGCTTAATGACAATTGTAGTCTTTGTTAAGTATGTTATGTTGTTGGAACCAAGCTACCGAACGGAAGGCAGCTCTTTATTAGCTGGAGAATTTCTGCAATGTTTGGCCTAAAATTCAGCTGACTAATGTGTACCACTAAACTACAATCAGATTATCTGATCAACGGTAAAAGGTCCTAACTATGTACGAGATTGCCTTGCATAGCTGGACTACTTTTCTAAAATTTTTACCTGTGACGACGTCGCCACAAGATCTTCAATAAAGTCATGATTTACCATCACATAGCCTCAACTTTGGTATTCTAACCCAATTTTTCCTCTTTCAACAGTCAACCCTTTTCAGCATGTTGTAGGCGCTTTACTTAATATGGTGGTCTACGCACTCTGGGGGCTATGCAGCAACTACACCACGTTTTTCTACCTTGGAACGACATTCAATTGACCATAAAAAAGTTGTCGTACGAAGTCTCAGGACGTTTGCGGACGATGATGGTCGCTCTGCTTGTCCTTGACAGGGAACTATGTATCGTCGAACGGTAGTAATGCCTCCCACTACGTCAAGATAGAAGCAGAGAGCGCCGTGTCTTGAGCTGCGTGAGCATTCTTGACACTCGTATCAATTCCTTCCAACACCACCGAAGCCACTTGCCTACATAGATTTTACGTGTAGACCCTCGGAGACAGCAGACGACAGTTGGCAACCTGTTCAAAAGGTTTGTCCGCCTGGTGGAGTTGGAGGATACTAGCCAGACATGAAGTTTTAGGACTGAAAGTGTTTGGTGGACGATTCTACCTTCTTTTGGGGTAGTAGGTTCTCCTCAATGGGTAGTCTTCTTTTGTAGCCTAATACAGGCCCAGAAGCAGAACAAACCGTGATAGGGATGGCCAATCCAGGGCGATAAGGATGAATGTTCCTTCCGCCTTTACGATCTTCTCCAGGATCAGAGGAAGAAAAACGTAAGGAGGGAGTACGCAAACATGTGAGTCCTGTCACTGTTTCTATCGCCCACAAAGTCTCTGGATCCGGGAAGGGATTCATGTGATTCGTTAGCTGGTGAATGGAGCTTGTGGCGAAGAGGTCGATCATCGGCGTTATCCAAAGGGCAAAGATCTTCCCGGGATATGGAGCGTTGTTATCTTTATTTCCAAGAGAATGGCCAGAATGAAGATCTGATCAGCTTGCAAGTGGAGATTCCTTGAGAGGGTCCCTTCTACCTTGTTCAAGTCGGCAACAGCAGTGATGCTGCTGTCACCGCACTTTAATCGTCTTTCCTTTCGGCTGCTCTTGAAAGTGATGCATGGGATGGTAAATTACATGCAGCTCCTGGATGTTGATGTGGAGCTTGCCTTCTTCTTGATCCCAACTCCAGCAAGTCATGGCATTGGTGTGGGCACCACATACAGCTATCGAGGCATCAGTGATGAGGATCTCGGAGGAGTGTTCATGGGGGTCACACCACCACAGGGCTTCTGATGTGGGAAAACCGGGAGACATCCAAATCCTGCCTGATACAGGTTGGGTTCTGCATGCCAGTGCTCCTTCCTGTACCTATGCAGGGGGCGCACTCTCCATTTGTTATAGGGAATGAGGTCCACAGCAGATCGATCACTGCTTGATGGAGAGACTCTCTCGCGATGGGCGGATGATGAAGTTGTCCAGGTTGAGGAGATCAACGAGGAAGATGAAAGATTTCATGGACTTGAGGAGGGACTTCTTCAGGTTGATTCCAAAGCCCAGCGTGAACAGGAGGTACGTTTTGGTCTGGAGGTCTGCCAGGATTTTCTTTTGTGCCTGACAAATCAGTCATCTAGATAGGCATGTGTTCTGAAACCACCGTAATTAAGAGTAGGAAGAATTGGGTTCGTGATCGAAGTGAAGATCATTGAAGCCGTGGTCAGTCCGAACGGAAGGGTCTTGACATGGTACACTTTTCCGTTGAGGATAAATCAGGCATGTCTCAGTGGAGAAGGATGTGGAGGTACGGGTCCTCCAGATCGATGGACAGAGTATTTTTTAAATCCCTGGGTGGACTGACTATGTGAAAACACCGGCAGGTGTTGGCTATGTGGTTACTGACAACATCAAAAGAAAAAACACAAACACAACACCACACCACAAGTCAGAATCACTGTTCCTTGCATTTTTGGTGGAAAATTGATTATGGAAGCAAATAAATGTTACAATACAAATACTTCCACATACTTCGTCCTCCTTCTTCAGAAGGTAAATGAAAAAAACTTGATTGCATAAAAGTCAGAATCGTTAGTCAGATTCTGAAGAAGGTGGACGAAGTTTGTGGAAGTATTTGTACTGCAAAATCTATTTGCTTCCATAATCAATTTGCCACCGAAAATTCAGGAACAGTGTTTCTGACCTATGGTGTTGTGTTTGTGTTTTTTCTTTTGGTGTTGACTGACTATCGGATGGAGTCCAAGGTCGCCATGTTGAAGCTTATATTACTGATGAACTTATTCAGAAGCTTCAGGTTGAAGATTAGTCGATTCCCTCTGGACGAGAAAGAAGCGGCTCCAGAAGGCAAGCTTCAACCAGGCGTGGCAAATCTCTACTGCGCCTTTCTTGACGAGAGCTTCCACTTCTAAGAGAAGGTGGAATTGATAGGAGGCGAAGTTCCATGGAGGAGAATCCACATACTTCGGGTAATGAAGAAATGTTGATCGGTAGACACATTGAGATTATGGGTAAGACCCATGGATCATTTGTAGTCTCGATCCAAGTTACTGCGTGTCGTTGCAGGCGTCCACCAACCGAATGACTTCTTAGTCAAACAAGGGAGTTCTGAATGTCAGTATTTTCCATCCTTCTCTTTCTTCGCACGGGACTTGCTGCAACGAGGTTTTTTTTTTCATTCTGGAGTCTTGTCGCGTTTGCACACTTCTCCTTTCGTGACCCCAGCCGTGGGAAGATCTATGAAAGGGTGGCCCATCCTTGAAATGGTCCCACTTTCCTATCGATGGTTGCTGTTGTTTCTTCTTAGGTTGCTGTCCGTGAGATGTGGGAGCTTGCTGAAACACACTTAGTGAAGGTGCGATTTTGAGGATACATCTTTTGGAGAGGATCGTGGCCTCGAAAAATAGGATGGTCCATAGTTCCTGGACTTTAGTTTGGTGGAGCCCTGTAGTGGAGGCCAGAATGGCAGCATGATGGTGAAGCATGGCTGCTGACCAGTTTGTTGAAAGCTTGCAATTCACTTGCTGGTTGCAGCAGTCCAAATTTAAGACAACCATTTAAATATAAAATTAGAAAAAATTTCTTAGCTGCATAAAAATCCTTACTTTTTGAAACTGCTCAAGTAGATTTAGAGACATCAACTTTTAAGACAACCATGACACGTGGCTTTTTTTCCCAGAGATATTGAGGGGTAGTCATTTTAGGTTCCGATTTACGGCATGTTCAAATTTGTGTGCAGCTTTGAACAAGTATGCGTTGCATTTGTTTTGGTGCCCAGCTAACAAACAGTAGCCTACTTCCCTGCCACTCACCTAACTCCCCTACAACTTCTTTGATGGTTGGTGGTTCGGGCTGACTAAATAAAGCTTTCATTTTCTTCAGTACTTGACCGTATGCAGGGCGACGTTCTCTGCAAAAACAAATTAATTTTTAGGGATGTACCGAATATTGAATACTGAATGTACAACAGAATATTCAACTCGCGAATATTGAAAGTACAACTGAATAGTTACACTGCCAAATAACCGGTACAAAAACAAATGGCATATTCGGTTAAATAACAAGTAAATTACACAAAATTGATTAAAATGTGCGGCTACTGAATAATCATAGTAACATGATTTTGAATCCCCCAAAGCAACCCACTAAATATACAATTTCTAAAAAGGCATTTGTTCAAATTTTTTCCTTCTTCAGGAATGTTAGAAGACGGAAGGACGGGCATAACAGGAAGAGCACGTCAGTACGTTGGTTATTTGCACCCAAAATCGACACATTAGAAGACAAATTCATCATAAACCAAAAGATAAATACTTACCCAAACTGTCTACAATAAAAATAATTGCACAACTTGTATTAAACAATTATTCAACTAAAATTATTATTTAAAAAATGTCATTAGATACGATGCACAATACGCGCAATTCCAAAAACTAAACCAAGACAAAGATCACAATCTTGACGAATTTTCGACAGTCTGTGTTGCTGGAGTTGGAAAAAGCAGCCGACCATCTTCCTCAGGCACTATTTTATAGCTCATAAAACACTAGTTAGTCCCAGCCAATTCGAAATTGGTGCACAAACTTGGCCTCTCAGTTTGTGCGCCGAATTTGTGTGTCAATTTCGAATAGGCTGGGACTAACTAGTGTTTTGTGAGCTGTAAAATAGTGGCTGAGGTAGAGAGTCGGTTGCATTTTCCAACTCCAGCAACACAGACTATCGAAAATCCACCAAGATTGTGATCATTGTCTTGGAGTTGTTTTTAGAATTTTGCGTATTGTGCGTCGTATCTAAAATTATTATTATTATCCAGCTAACAAATTACTGACTACAGTTACTCGGCCAAAAGCACTGCTTAGCTGAATATCGAATAATTACCAAATATTCAGTGAAAGCTACAAGATACAACCAGAAACTTACAAACACATACACGACGTGTAACAAGGCATTTGCTCATAATTTTTTCCTCCTTCAGGAATGTTAGAAGACGGAAGGAAAAGCACCACCAATACGTTGGTTGTATGTGCCCAATCCACTTAGAATTAGAACATAAAATCGTCATAAACAAAAAGATAAATACTTACCAAAACAGTCTACAATAAAAACATTGGATAACTTTTATTAAACTATGTACTGGCCTGATTGTTAGGCGGCTCGAATATAAGGCAAATTGCCATTTTGGGCTCATAACTTCAACAAAAATAAATGGGCACGATTATAAGGCGGATGACTTTCACCCAAGATTCTGCCAGTGCCTCTAATACCAATATAGTTGATATTGTAGAATAACAGTTCAGCTAATGCCAATTTAGAGTCGTAATTTTCGTCATTATAGGTTGTTTTTTTTTAAACTGAGGACTCCAGGTCCCCTTTTGGTCATATTTTAGCTTTTGTTAAATAATTCAAAAACTATTTGAACTACAGTAGACACCGTTTATAATGAACTCGGTTTTAAGGATTTATTGCTTTTAACACTTTAACGCCTATGGACGTACTAGTACGTCTTTTGAACTTTTGCACAGCTGCCTATGGACGTACCAGAACGTCCTGAATGTTTGGGGGTGCATGCTAAAGTCAACGTAACAGTACGTCCATTGCTCTTCATGTAATGTTGTTAGGTAATGTTTTTAGTGCACATATCAGTCGTTAGATGGCAGCACTGACTAGTCTGAGCTGTGTGAAATGGTGTTTGTTGGAAGTTGTATAGGTGCCTTGCATAGCTGAATACAAAATGGCGGCCAACAATGTTGAACTTTCACGTTTTTGTGAGTTTGTCAACATTGTTTCGCTGCTTACTGTGCCAGTACTAATTTGTGTAAAAAATTTCAGAATGCATCACCATTTAAAGCATACTTTTCTGAGATAAGTGACTATAGTTTAAATTCTTGAGCTCCACTGCACAGCTTGAAATGATATTTTTGGTAAATGCTAAAATCGGTCAGGCTGTAATGCTAGTTCAAAATAAAAAGGTTAGGCGTGAAAGTGTTAAAGAACAGATTTAAAGCAACCATTGCAACAGGTTTAGTGCTGTTCCCTTTCAGATATAAAGAATTTTCGGTTATAAGGAAACTTTTTCACTGTTCCTTGAGGTGCTCTGTAATTGGTATCAACTGTACTAACTTCTCATTAGCACCAATGGATAGCTCTCGAAAAAACAATCCGAATGATCTATTCCAAATCAGTCAATATTTGGCTGAGTTATGGATTTGGATGCAAATAAAAGACGAAGATGCAGTTTTAATGGAACAAATTAGAAAAAAAACGAAAATTTTAACTAGTGAAAATTAGTTTTTACTTACCTAAAATACTTACCTTCAGTAATTATGCTAAAACCACCTTTTTACGCTATTTACTGCTCGCTTATGAACTAAAAACACCATTTTTTACGTTCACCCTAAGCTTTTCTCCACTGCCGCCAGGCGGCGCTGCACGTCCTTACCGACGTCAGCGCCCCCACCAGTCCAACCGCATCACTTTTTCACGGGCACTCCGGTTCAGTAATTGCGGGGAGGCGGGCGGGTCCTTACTGAAGGTAAGTATTTTAGGTAAGTAAAAACTAATTTTCACTAGTTAAAATTTTCGTTTCTTACTTCCTGCAAATACTTACCTTCAGTAATTATGCTGAATTTGTCAGACAGGAGGCGGGAATCACCACCCCAACCAGGAACCCCGGAGAACAAGCTTACTAAACCACACACACACTGCCACCAAAACACTAATAAAGAACCAAAAGGCGACCAACCCACCAGGACCAGGTATCCAGCGATGCCAAGCCGTCGTAGAGAGGCCCATGGTCCCCAACCAACAGCCGGGTGAGTTAGCCCACGCCTGGTAGTACCTCCACCTCATCTTTGAGAAACTAGCCCAGGAACACGGCACACAAGCCCAGAAAACCGGCTCGCTCCATTAGAATTGCCGTAATGGAGCACAGCCAGAATAACACACTGAAACAAGGCCCACCGACTCGGGCTTCATCCCCAGAAAGCCTGGCCAGCCACAACATGGCTTGCACCACAGATCCGCCCGCCCCAAGCCACTCGGGACCCTCAAGGAAGTACGCACAAACAGGGGCGGGCGGCGCAGGGAGCACGCTGCTACTGCTACGTCCAGCGGCGTCCCGCACCAAGAGTGTAAGAAAAGTCCGCGCTACTCCAGCGAAATCCTAAACCTACAAGTACCGTATTGTTTCAAAGCAGGTCCAGAAGAAATACTGAAGCACAACTGTACATGTAATAGCGACATTTCGAAAGGTACAACACTTGACCACATGGCTTAAAACAAACATGACGTAAACAACAAGACTGCAGTTTGCATCCCTTGCTGCCCACGTCAACCCCAGAACGCGAGTGAGCGGTCGCTCCGTCCGAAACCGGAAGGTATCTTCCCACTAGGCTAAAGTGCTTGATCAGCCAGATACAATTCTCCAGGCATGCACAACCACCGACCAGGCTTCCAAACACTCTTTCCTGAATTGGGGAAAGTACATTTCAGTTTCAGGCCTTTAACACTACCTTGACATACCACACAACGACATGAACACTGTAAAACCTCTGCTGGGAAGAACCATTCATAGTTAGGCTATGACAACGAACACACTCTCCCATCCGTCTCATGCAAACACAATGCTACAGAAGGTAAAACATTACTTATGAGTCACAAGTATAGAATGCCGCTGAACATAGCCTATTCAACCGCCCTGGATTCAGCCATTCCGACAACATGTCTGCACCATTTAGTGCAGACGGCACGTTATATAACCAGAAATATAGCTTTCGTAGCCAATCCCCCAAAAACATACATTTAATGGCAATGTGCTTTGACCTCAAGATTCTCACCTCATACCTAGTAAAGTGGATGGCAGAATGGGAGCCACAGTACAATGAAGGTGTTGTAGCCAACGGTGCCAATACCGAATGTGACATGCACTGTGTAGCCAGGCCAACACTCCTACAGCCGGAAACAGTGCAATGAATTCCGCCTCCATTGTACTGAGGCACACCATACCCTGCTGTCACAGCCTCAAAAAACAGGCACGCTACCCAAAAATCCAATGTGCCCACCGAAACTACGCCGGTCGACTCTATCGGCTGCCCAAGATGCAGCTACACATGCATACGAATCAGAGCACGTGACACTTGAAAGAACAATAGCATAATGTTTCGTACTGACAGTACATAAGTATCGCAGTATGGTCAACAATAAGCGAATATGAATGGACGTCAAGGCATAGGTATATTGGGACAATATTATAACACCCAAAAGAATATCAGGCCTTGTTCTAGAAGCTCCATACAACAACTTCCTACTAGTGACCTGTATGGGAAATGTACAATTGTCTCATCTTCGTCACGCCTCGTTTGAACACCAGTACCTGCAGACATGAACTGGCACACGCACCGTACACGTTTCATCGACGTCATACCTCTCCGTGAGTTGTGCAAAGTAAGATTTGATGAATTACTGTCATGCCATCAATTCTTAGGAAGGCAACACCCAATTTTTTTTTTTTTTTTTTTTTTTTTATTTACTTCGAAAGATGTGAGTTCGAATTCGGATCCAAGCAACGTTACTACATTCGCTCTAAGAGTTTCGAGTCTGGCTAACAAAAGCAAACATCCACATAAAACTGCATCTAAACCAAAATGAAAAACACAGATTAAGTCCCAAGAACTGAGAAAATCCCATCATCACTAATGGCTTTTCAAGTTCTTCCCATCACAGTCACCCACTTTGGTGGAGACCATATACGGCTGTTTGCAATAGCCACACAGTACCATGGTGAACCCCAGGTTTGAATCCTATGGGGATTTTCACGAAGGTTTTGCAATCCAACGTACCACACACTGGATATCCAAATCAACATTTGTTTACTTCAGAATGGATACCATAATACATAAAAGAATCTAACCTAAAACAAAATTCACACTGGGCTGAATACTCCATCAAAATCCACACCGCTTGCTTGACAAAACCCCCGAGCTACTAGTCGGGAGCGGAAACGTCTAACGCTTCCGTCGGTATTCTTCTACCTTGTATATCCATTTACATCCCCACTTCCATACCAATAGTTACATTAACCTCTATGTACCCCTCTTGTCTTAAAGGACGTAACGTCGTCTCCCATGGACCGTCCCCACTTGTGAGGACAGGCAATGGCTTCTGCATAGATAATTGGCCCAACAATACACACGTATGCCGCAGCGTCACAGAAATCAACAGGACCTAGTGGATACAGTTCCGAAAACAGGTGTTCGTCTACCCCTAAAACCGAACAGTGGTTCAAACTGACATCCCCGTTCTACACAATATTATTTGACATCATTAACACTGCAGAACATAATTCCATCTGGGGTGTGATAGTACACATCCAACCTACCTACCCTTTGCCCCGTCTGACGGACTACTACGTCCCTACACCAATACTGAAATCTAAAGGAGCCAATTTGGGGGAGGAGCCTACACTATTACTACGAATGAATGGTCGAGGAGGAACTTCTTCAATGGTTAGTGGGCCCTCAGTCATAACTTCTGCATCTACCCTAGAATTACCATCCGATTCTGACACTGTACCCGAACTAAGTCCCATCCCACAGTTAAATGTAGTTGCACTTAGACTGGGTTTGGGCACACTCTGAGGCCTATACTGCAAGGACCACCTCCCTTCCCCATAACTAAACCTCACCAACCGTTACATGTTTAGTTTCAATGACCAAGTAAGTATGGGGATTCCACTCTATATCCTACTGTCTACCGCATAGCCAATGAATACCCCCTCCCAGCTTTAACGTCAAGGGTATCCCTTCCCGGCTTATGGAAGTGTACATAACACATTGCACCAGGTCTTCGTAATGTCTGACTGATACACCTCGAACAAACAAAAACGTACAAGGGACCCTAAAGCCTAAGTATGAGTGAGGGCACCTATGCTTCAGGTAGGTGAACGTACATACAAATTCTACCCAAGATTGCGTGGCAGAGACGTCTCGTGAAGTATTGCACGTACCCCTTCTAACAACGTGCGGTTAAATCGCCTAGCGATTCCAGCCATAGCTGGTGAGTAGGCATTGGTTCGCTAATAACTGATACCCAACCTACATATATAATCACAAAATTCCGTACTTCAGTCCGTGCGAACATTTACAAAGTTGAAGCTAAATTGTCTTTCCCTCCTGGCACGAAAGTCAACAAACGTTTGAAACACATCGCTTCCCTTAGCGATGGGAAACACCCCTGCATAACGAGAATGATCAAGTAAAGTAAGCACATATCTACAATTACCCAAGGATACCGTGCGACTTGGGCCCCAAACATCCATGTGAAGGAGCTCGAGGGGCTTCTTACTCTGCAAAGCACCAATACCCTTAAAACTGGTCCTAGTCGATTTGGTTACCTTGCAGACCTCACACTGAGGAGAGTTAGGCTTCACTCCTAGTATCCATGTACCACCTTGGAGTTATGGAAATGCATCGGGCCCAATTTACGCTGATGACCGAGCCTCGAGTGTCAGGTTTCCACAGAAACCGACTTAATTGGATACAACTTCAACACGTACTTTAAAGTCCCCCTTCTGATTCCTACTTAAGCCAAGGGAACTCGTACTCGAACCAGATGAACAAACTACAGCTCCATTCACATGTTTTGGTTTGACCTTAAGAGGCAACAATGCATACACAATAAAACTTGTTTGCGATTCGCAAGAAAAAATTGGGCATAGTAGCCCCGTGCGACCGCATATAGCGGCCAGACCCCAAAGGGCATCAGATTCACCCCCCCACTCAGCCTAAGGACCCAAGAAAGAGAAGACAGTCGAAGGCAAAAGGAGGGGGGAGAGCCCTACTTCAAACCCATAGTACTAACCGTCCAAGTTGCCAAACTCCAGTGAGACCACGTCTTGATGCACACCGCAGGAGCCAGCGCAGCTGCCATTCCAGGACCAACGAAATGTAGAGGCAATAACGATTAATGTAAACATACCCTAACATATCATAAACACATAGGCCTATGGGCAAACGCCCATGGAGACACTTACCATACCATTGGCGACACAATGCTCATCGGCGACATGTGACACCCTTAACGTGACAACTGGCAACAGAACGGCGACAATGTGTCCCGCTGCGTCAGCGTCATAATAGCTACTTACCCTGGTGACAACTGGCTACAGAACGGCGACGATGTGTCCCGCTGCGTCAGCGTCATACAGCTATTTTCCCTGGCGACAACTGGCTACAGAACGGCGACAATGTGTCCCGCTGCGTCAGCGTCATAACAGCTACTTACCCTGGTGACAACTGGCCACAGAACGGCGACGATGTGTCCCGCTGCGTCAGCGTCATACAGCTACTTTTCCTGGTGACAACTGGCTACAGGACGGCGACAATTTGTCCCGCTGCATCAGCGTCTAGTAGCTACTGAGTGTCGCCGATGGTGCTACACACGTGTTGCCAGTGGCGACAGCGTGGGTCCGGTTAAAAACCGGCTTCAATTTGCACCCCTCGGCTGAACCAGCATTGCAATTATGTCCAAACGCGGCACTTGCAACTTTTTTTTTTTTTTTTTTTTTTTTTTTGG
>JAHWFP010013533.1:0-10451 GCA_023313725.1 Lithobius niger
ACAGACTTATCGCCCAATTGACGCGCAATGTCATGCGGAAGATGGAACCGACGACGAACACCATCAAGATGGCGACAATCAACAAGTAAGTGCCGGACCGTAAGTGGCCGTCGACACCAAGAACATTCAGGAGGGTCAACCCCCCGCAAAAGGAAACAGTGAGTAAGTCTGGTGTGACCAATTCGCAAACGGGCCAACACAACCTCCTCACGGCGACTGCGGCGACACGCCGAGTGCCACTCCTCGACAGTGCCTTTAATGGCCCGTAACTTATTGCCGTCCTGTCTGTCCCACGAGGTTTGCCAAAAAGCGTGTAACTTCAGACGCAGAGTTGGAAAGGCATCTGAGGGAACAAGCCTGAGATCCCTACCGAGAGGGCCAGAAAGGGCCCCTTTCGCAGCAGAATCAGCTTGTTCATTCCCTGCTATCCCAACATGGCCCGGGATCCAGCAGAAAAGCACGGTTTTCCGCCGGCCAGGCAAGCGGGAAAGCAAAGCTTGGACACGTTGTGTCAAGGGGTTCCGAGGATTGTAATTCGCCAAGGACTCCAGGGCACTCATGGAATCAATAAAGACAATGAAATGCGTGCCCTGAAGGTCAAGGATCCATTCCACCGCCAAACCAAGAGCCAAAAGCTCTGCAGAGAACACAGAATAGCCTGATGGAAGGCGATGGGCAACCGTTACACCCTTACACACACAAGCACATGCCACGCCAATGTCGGACTTCGACCCATCAGTAAACAGGCGCTGATAACCGGCGTACTGAGAACTCAGCCGTCGGAACTCCTGTAAGTACCTTGCTGGTAGAGTGGAACCCTTCGGGAGGGACGCCAGAGCAAAAATGAAACTGCCACCTGGGACAAGCCAAGGGGCAACTGGCATTCTCCTAAGCCTCAAGACGCAGGGCATTTCAAAGGCTATCTCCTGACAGGACTGCTGGAGCCTATCGCGGAAATCACCCTTACCCACCCTGCGTCTACCGACTCGCAAGTCTGGCCCAAAAACCATGGACCAAGCAGGACTGGATTGCACAGCACGCAAACGCACAGCATACTGAATGGCAAGCTGTCGCCGACGAATGGCCAAAGGTGGCTCCGAGGCCTCAGCATAGAGGCTGACCACTGGAGAAGTTCGAAAAGCCCCAGTCGCCACATGCAGGCCACTGTGATGCACTGTGTCCAACATCTGGAGAGTGGAGTCACTAGCCGAATCATAGACCATACATGCATAATCAAGTTTGCTGCGGACAAGGGCCCGGTAGAGGCGCAACATGGCAGCGCGATCGGCACCCCATGAAGTGCCCGACAGGACCCGCAAGATGTTAAGCGCCCGCAAAGCCTTGTCTTTAAGCTGACGTAAGTGTGGAAGCCAAGACAACCTGGAATCGAACACCAGACCCAGGAAACGTGCCTGTGGGACAACAGGAATTTGTGCCTGTCCCAAGTATATACAAGGATCCGGGTGCAGTGCTCGTTGGCGGCAAAAGTGGATGCACACAGTCTTGTCCGGAGAAAACCGGAAACCATTACTTACCGCCCAGGTCTGGACTTTGTTAATTGCCAGCTGTAGCTGCCGCTCGCAGGTCTGCATGCGAGCTGCCCGAAAGCGCAGGCCGAAGTCATCGACAAACAATGACTGGGGAACAGCAGCCTGCTGAGCAATGGGGTTGATCCCTACAGCAAACAAGACGACACTAAGAACACCACCTTGAGGCACACCATTCTCCAAGACAAACGGGCGGGAAAGAGTCGCCCCGACACGAACGCGGAAAGAACGGCCTGAGAGGTAAGCAGAAAGCAACAGTGGCATCTGTCCCCTCAAGCCATAGTTATAGAGATTACGGAGAATCCCATAACGCCACGTCGTATCATACGCCTTCTCCAAGTCAAAGAAAACCTGAACCAGATGATGACGCAGGCGAAAAGCCTCCCTCACATCTGATTCAAGGGCAACTAGATGATCGATAGTTGATCGAAACCGTCGAAAGCCACACTGGGACACAGATAAGAATCCCTGTGATTCCAACACCCACACCAACCGCTAACTGACCATCCGTTCCATAAGTTTACAGACACAGCTAGTCAGAGCGATATGTCTACTGGCTTTATTTACTCAATGAGCCCCAGGAAAGGACACCTCTGTTAGAATGAATAGAAAAATATCATTAATATACTTACACTAATACACTAAAGGCTCAGCAAGGAACAAGCCAAAGTGACAGTTAGGAGGCAGTGCTTACATGTTTAACTTCTATTTCAAGGGGAGATTCTTCGATGGCATTGTATTTTACGTTAATTAAAAAAAAAATCGGACAAAAGCTACGCCAAATTCTGAGAGAGATAAAGTAGTTAATTGCTAAGCCCTGAAGCAGAGTAGCATGGCTAAACGTTTACGTATACCGGATGTATTGTTGTATTGCATCACATCCGGTTTTAGCCCTGAAATTTACATTCATGTAAACTCGGGCATGGTTTTTCATTCAGCGTCCTTTTGTAGCCCAAAGAACACTGATCGAAAAACCATGACTCGGAACGCTGCTGCATTGTTTCCTGTTTGCACAGACAGTGATGCCACAGCACGTGGCTCAGCCGCTACGCTAGCGATCAGATCTGACTGATGTCACCGCCTGGTTTTATGAGAACAATACACATCTGGAGTGTGATACAGGGAGATTGCAAACGTATACAGGGTGATCAGGTAAGTTGTGACTCAGCTTGATAGCTAAAGAACTACTGAAAGATATGTTATGAGACCCGGGTGATGTGATGAGGCCAAGAGGGGCCAATGATTGGACAAGAAACGAATGACCTTGCCAAATGTTATCAAGGTCATTCAGCTACTAACTTATTAAATATGCATCACACACCATGACTATAAATTAGGAATATGTGGAGAACAAAGAGGCATTGCCAATTAAATACCAGAAAAAAATCGGACCATATTTGCAGGATCTATGACGTACGTAAAATGGCTACTTTCGACCCCCTGTATGGTATTCCTTTCAAACACTCTGTCATGCAGGAAAGCAAAACCTACTTTCAGGGGTCGGAAGTATCCGTTTTACGTACGTCATAGGTCCTGCAAATCTGGTCCAATTTTTGATGTATTTTTGTTTGCATTGGTAATGTCTCTTTGTTCCCTACATATTCCTAATTTATACTCATGGTGCGTGTGATGCATATTTAAGAAGTTAGTAGCTGAATGACCTTGATAACATTTGGCAAGGTCATCCATTTCTTGGCCAATTAATTGCCCGTCTTGGCCTCATCACATCACCCGGGTCTCATAACATATCGTTCAGTATTACTTTAGCTATCATGCTGGGTCACAACTTAACTGATCACCCTGTATAATAAAAAATATGAAAATTAACAACCATTTTATCTTCAAAACTCCATTTAAAATAGTTCGTAGCATTGCCTTTACATGAAAATCGCGAAACGATTCCTCGCATCTAATTTCAAGGTTTTTTTTCACATCGACGATTGTTATAGACTGGGGGGGGGGGGAATTGAGGCTTAATGGCGCGTCGACAGCTTGGTCATTAGCGCCAACCTCAGTCACAGTGCAGTGGTCCGGGTTGCCACTGCACCACACATTACAGAGATATTATTCAAACCACTAATCTAAATCTTGTCATACATCCGTACCTCCTTCAAAAATTGAAAAACACCGGACAGGAGGACAGACTTATCGCCCAATTGACGCACAATGTCATGCAGAAGATGGAAACGACGACGAAAACCATCAAGATGGCAACAATCAACAAGGAAGTGCCGGACCGTAAGTGGCCGCCGACACCAATAACATTCAGGAGGGTCAACCCCCCGCAAAAGGAAACAGTGAGTAAGTCGAGTGTGACCAATGCGCAAACGGGCCAACACCACCTCCTCACGGCGACTGCGGCGACACGCCGAGTGCCATTCCTCAACAGTGCCTTTAATAGCTCGTAATTTATTGCCGTCCTGTCCATCCCACGAGGCTTGCCAAAAAGCATGTAACCTCAGACGCAGAGTTGGAAAAGCGTCCGAGGGAACGCCAAAATGCCAATATTTATAACATATTATTATTAAAAAACGCTTAAGCGTATAAAATACGGATGTAAGCCTTAAAAAACTTAAAGCCCTAAAGGAACAGATATTAGAAAAAGACATGTAAGCCATCAGCGTCGCACTTATACGTGTAAAAGAATCTCCAGCTACCCAAAAAACAAACACATCCGTATTTTATACCCTTAAGCGTTTTTTAATACTAATAGCCCTTATTTTTTTTCTTGTTTTAGCAAGTATAACACACTGTAATCACCTTAAAATAACTGTTATAAGAGAGTCTTTTCCATGGCTGATTCGTTTTATACTGCTAAGAGTGACTTTTGCACCCAATTTCATGTTTTTGCAAAATTTCTGCAAAAATTTGTTACTCCACTTAATGATTTCTGCCCAGTGCTCTACAATAATAATTGGTCTGCCGATGCGAATACATCAAAACAGTGTTCAAAAGGCCCTAATCGGTGTTAATACCTACATTTTGAGCTGTACAAATTGAAAATTGGTTTATTGGTTTGATCTCTAGGTGAGAGCAAAAGTTCTAACCCTTTTGGCTTTCCGTGTCAAGAGTAATGTAGTTTTCTTGTCCATACCTACGTTTTAAGCTATAGAACTTGAAAATCGGTTCTGTCCCAACAGCAACATTAATGATTTCTGCCCAGTGCTCTGCAATAATAATTGCTCTGCCGACGAGAATACTGCAGTCACATCAAAATCGGGTTCAAAAGGCCCTGGTCGGTGTTAATGCCTACATTATAAGCTACACAAATCGAAAATCGGTTCATTGGTTCGATCTCTAGGTGGGAGCAAATGTTTTAACCCATTTGGCTTTCCGTGTCAAGAATATTGTAGTTACGTTAAAATAGCCTGCTAAAGGCCCTAGGCCTTGTCCATACCTACGTTTTAAGCTATACAACTTCAAAATCGGTTCTGTGGTTCGATCTCCAGGTGAGGACAAAGAGTCCTAACAGCAACATTAATGATTTCTGCCCAGTGCTCTGCAATTATAATTGCTCTGCCGACGAGTATACTGTAGTCACATCAAAATCGGGTTCAAAAGGCCCTGGTCGGTGTTAATACCTACATTTTACACTATACAAATTGAAAATCGGTTCATTGGTTCGATCTAGGTGAGAGCAAACGTTTTAGGCCATTTGGCTTTCCGTGTCAAGAATATTGTAGTTATGATAAAATAGCTTGCGAAAGGCCCTAGGCCCTGTCCAGACCTACGTTTTAAGCTATAGAACTTGAAAATCGGTTCAGTGGTTCGGTCTCCAGGTGAGGGCAAAGAGTCCCAACAACAACAACAACAACAACAACAAGAAATGGCCATGCTGTGGACGCCGAACGGTTTGACTGTTGTCATTAAAATTTGTAATGTGGTGAAATGTTACGACACGACCCCAAATACCGAATTTCGTTGGTCTATGTCAATTCTGGGCGAGACTATAGGAGTTCAAAGTTTGACGTTTAACATGGAAGTTCATGCTGAGGCTTACATACGAACCGCTACCGCGGTCCTTGATAACGGAAAAAAATAGTAAAGTCTCCTTACTATCAATTTGAAAGTTCCAGAGGACACCTAGAATCGTTCGAATGAACATTTCCGGCAAAGTTGTGAACCGCAGCCAGAAACGAATAGTCACCCCATCTGGTGAGGTGTCCACAATTCTTGGTCTTGAAAAATTGTCAGCCATGCAAAGCAGTGATAGCCACCCAAAACCAGCAACAGTACAGGAAATACCAACTTTCTAAGACGTTTGCGCCTGTCAGAATAGTACTGTCTACACAAATCAAACACAATAAAAGAAACACCGAGTTTCTAAAATTGTGAGCCTTGCAAATAAGTGATATCCACCCAAACCAAAAACATTAGAGAGAAACACAAACTTTCTACAAATTGTCTCCCTCTGAAAGTAGTGATATCAACCAAAAATGAACAATGGCAGTTAGAAACACCCGGATTTCTAAAAATGCGTCCACCTTACAAAGCAGTGATATCCTTTCCCAAAAAACATGCAGGAAGAATCACCAAATATATAAAACGCCTTGAAAACCAATGTCAACCCGAAACCAACAGCAGTAGTAAAAAATAGCAAGTTTCTAAAAAGTGCCCGCCTATCAAAGTAGTGATATACACCAAAAAACCAACAACGCAGTAAGAGTTTCTAAAAGTGTCCATCTTAAAAGCAGTGATATCCATCAAAGACCAACAAGAGTAGGTGGTAAGTAAGAAGCACCAATTTTTTCACAAGTGTCCACCTGAAAAGCATTGATACCCACCCAAAACCTACAACAATAATAAGAAACAGCAAGTTTCTAAAAACTGTACGCCTTGGAAAGCACTGATATTCATCCAGTACCAACAATGAAAATAAAATCACCAAGTATTTCTGAAAAGGTAAACGCCTTGCAAAGGAGTGATATCCACCCAATAACTACAGTGGTAGTAAAAAACTAACATAAACCAGTACGAAATTAACTCAAGACTGTCAAGAAACAATAATCTCGAAGCTAACAGTGAACTAGAAGCTAACATGAAACAACTCAAACTACTGTGAATGCAGTAAAAAACCTTACATTAACATTAAACTTGCAATAAACCAATCCGAAACTGGAAAGAAATTATATAGGAAGAAACAAGCCGCACTAACAGGCAAATAGCAAGAAATTGCCACAAAACTAGCAAAACACTAACACGAAATATTCGCTTGCTTTGTATTAGTGCCTTACTAGTCACTCCTATTAGTGCCTTACTAGTCACTCCTATTAGTGCCTTACTAGTCACTCCTATTAGTGCCTTACTAGTCACTCCTTGCTTAACAGACTAGCCAGAATGAAATTTCGTAGAGACAGAAGAGAAGTTATTGGTATGATATTGGTGCTGCAACTCTAGAGATAATTTCGAAATTAAATGGTAACCAGTCTAGACAACAATATCCAATGCAAAAGTTAGTAAAATGAGTTATTCGGTTATCTTTTTAATTTAGAAAAGGGATGCTTTAGAACATTGCAAATTTAATGACCAAATTTATTTCAAAGAAACTAACATGAAACTGACGAGAAACTGACAAGAAACTATGTCACAAAACTGAACAAAACAAGCAGGCCACTAACACGAGCTAGTAATTACACTAACCTGGAACTAGCATTTCAAGTTGTATTATATGAAACTAGAAATGCACTAAAAACAAACCAGTAAGAAAGTAACACGAAACTACCAAGAAACGATAAACATGAAAGTAACAAGAAACAAGAAAGAAATCATTTAAATTTCTGTGAAACCAGTAATAAACTCAGAAGAAACTAACTTAAAGGTAGGAAGCAACCTAACATGAAACTAGCGCGAACCCTGGAGAGAAATTATCATTAAAAAAAAGTTAAAAGGCATGCCAAATTTCCACCTAAAACTATGATATCCACCTAAAAACAAACAGGGACGGTAGGAAGGACCCCAAAGTCTTAAAAAAAATTGCTAATTTGCAAAGCAGTGCTATCTACCCAACATCAACAATAGCAGCAAAAACCACCGAGTTTCTAAAAACTGTCTGCATTGAAAAGTAGTGATATCCACCGAAAACCAACAACAATACAAGAAGCTCCAAGTTTCTATAAACGGTGCCAAGCCATCAGCGCTACCCACCTAATTACATCAACGGCAGTAAAAACCAAGAAATTTCAAAAAAAAAAAAATACCAAGCTTCTGAAATGTGTCTGCCTTGCAAAGCTGTGATATCCAAAAAATACGAAAACAGTCACAAGAAACACCAAGTTTATCAAAGTGTCCGCCTTGTAAATCGGTGAAATATACTCAAAACTCATAACAGTTGTAAAAACCACCAATTTTCTAAACAGCATACGCCTTTCAAAGTCGTTACAACCACTCAAAATTAACAACAGTACAATGAAACAAGTACTTTCGAAAAAATGTCCACTTGCCAAAAGTAGTGATACGCACCGAAAACCGACAAAGGCAGTAAGAACCACCAAATTTCTGCAGCTCTAACTATTATCACCACATGGGAACGTGGGAATAAACACTACTCCAGGAGTGAAATGCGTCGGAAGACAACAAATGTATGGGAATCTTTAATGATTCAAAGTCAGTAAATCACAAAATCAAGGCATCAACGAGCACACTACACATTCTGTTTCCTCATTAAATGTGTGGTTTTTAAGAAAAATCTCGTATTTCTGACTGTAAAATTGAAGGTTCTTTTATTTTTTTATGGGAGAATGCCGTTATAGCTACTAACTGTTGAGTGAAATGCGAAAAACTTCGTTGCATCTGCTTTCTACGAATTATTGTTTTTCAAATCCAGCTGGTCATACTTGTGTGTCACCCTTATTATGTTCCAAATCCAGCTTGCAATATATTTGTGCTTAAACGCACCATTATTGTATGCCAAACCCAGCTCGCGATACTTTTTTGTATAAACGCTCCCTTATTGCTCTCCAAATCCAGCAAAGGTTACTTTTATGTAAAACGCACCCTTATTGTGTTCTAAATCCAGGTAGTGATACTTGTGTGTATAAACACACCCTTATTGTACCAGCGATACTTTTATGTATAAATGCACCCTTATTGTGTTCCAAATCCAGCAAGCGATAGCTTTTCTGTATAAATGCTCACTGATTTCGTTCCAAATTCAGCTAAGCAATACTTGTGTGTATAAAACGCACCCTTATTTGTTCCAAGTCCAGCTCACGATACCTTTCATAGTATAATAATTGGTATTCCTCCCTCAAGTAAATTCATTGTTGCTCTTTTCTTGTTGTAGAGTCAGTTGACGTAACATTAGGTTTCTGAGATGCTCGCTCCATCTAATTTTACTGGAAATGAATACCGTGCAATACCTTTATCATCTACAACCTCCATCTTGTTGAAAACATCTTTAATTAAGCCTTCAAACTCAAGATGCTCTTGCTCATCTTCCTGTGTGCTCTGCTCTGGATGTATAAGAGATGAAAGCAGAGCGATCGAGAATGCTGAACGGCCATACTTGTTGACATGAGGTCGCAGTGCCGGCATGCGTTCCACTTGGGCACTGGGTTAATATAGCCTCCGGCTGGGACTTCCATCTCTACCGCCCCCCCCCCCCCCCCACTCACCATCGTCATCTGTCATATTGAGCTGGAATTGACGGGCAAGCAAACGATGGAAACAGTTGAGATAGGTTTTCCAGAACAGTCTGCTACTCTATGGCCCCTCTCTCCACATATTTGGCAGAGTCGCCGAGTTTTCCTTGCTCTGCCAAGCATGACTCCATGAAGTACAAGGACAGACAATTTTTAATGCCCATCCCATGTTTGTGATCAGAATCGTTGGTATGAGGAACAGTATGCCGGATGTAACATACGTCCATCTCTCTCTTTTTTTACCCCCCCTCCCTGCTTGGCAGCCATTCTTCAGTATAGCGCTTGATACCTCGGTACGGCTGCATGTAGCAGTAGTTTTGCAGGATGGTGGTAATGCTAAAACAGTTTACGATAACTAGCCATAGGTGTATTAGGGATAACGGTGGAGCAGTACTTTTTTTTTTTAACAGGGCACGGTGCGAGCTCTATCACTTTTAGCAGCACCACGTCTTGGAATCATACCCAACTAAATACCGCTCGATTAGTGTTCATTAAAATAAATGCTCTAAATTTAAAATTAGTGCTAATTCAATAAAAGAATTCGTAAACTTTCAAAAGAGGCGGTGCCAAATTGATACTGACAGCACCACCCTTAACGATCGGCTCGAAAAATATCTAATTTTTTTAGTGCTCAATTAGTGCTCATCAATGCTCGAAAATCAAAATTAGTGCTATGCAAGTCCGTAAATTATCACTCTTTTGATGGGTTGGTGCCGTTCATGCTGTAGCGCACCCGCACTGAACAGCTCTAAATGTGTCCCACTTTTTAGTTCTATTAGTGCTCATTAGTTCCCGAAATTTAGAATTAGTGCTCTTTAGAGAAAAGAATTATAACACTTTCAACGCTGGTGGTGCCAAATTGATCCAGCAGCACTCCCGGCACTAAACGGCTTCAAACATGTCCCATATTTTAATGCTCGATCAGAATTAGTGAATTATAAGTTATTTGTGTATAGCTGGCAGAGCGACCGCCGACTAAGTATGGATATATGATTATAAAGTGTTATAATTCTTTATTGAAAGAGCAGTAATTATAATTTTTGAGAACTAATGAACACTAATCGAGCACTGAAAAGTGGGACATGTTTGGAGCCGTTCAGTGCGGGTGGGTGCTACAGCATGAAGAGAACTAACTTATCAAGAGAGTGATCATTTACAGACTTGTATAGCACTAATTCTAATTTTCGAGCACTAATTAGCACTAAATTGAGCACTAAAAAATTGAGTTATTTTTCGACCCAATCGTAGAGGACACTCAGCATCA
>JAHWFP010013537.1:8017-28556 GCA_023313725.1 Lithobius niger
CCCCCCAATTCTAAATTCATAGTCTAAATTAAATTAACCTCTAGCTTGGAGTCTTTATGGTTGGTAAGCCTTATCGGCATTGCTGGTCTTTACCACCATAATGTCAGAGTAGGCATCTCTTACTAAAAAGCCTGTTTCTTACTTTGTTCATTCTTTAATGTAAACAAAGGGACAGTTTGATCCTCGCGAGGAAAAATAAATGTGGGACGACTTGAAAACTACGGTTGTCAAATATAGTTGCAACTTAGCGGACGCGGTTCAGCTTGCTGGGTATTCCTGGATAGGAACCCAAGATAAAAATGCTTTTTCTTGTCTAAATTAAGTGTTTAAGAACAAACATCGTTGTTCTTGTATCCAAGTGAATTTCTAATGTAAATTCTTGATTTATTTGTTTTTGCAAACTTGTAAAGACTTAAACTAGTGAACTCCAAATGTAAAGTGTTTATTTTTTCATTCTGTTTTAAAATAAAAACCAAGAGTTTTTAAACCTCAGGTTCGTTCCCTAGTGAGATTAATTGTTTTTAAGTGTAAATTATTATGTAGCCCATTTTAGCTTTATACTTCGTTAAGCAATTAAATTAATCCACCGTTGGTGGCAGTGTATTACCGGAAGCATTAAGGTTGGGCCTAGAATAGGACACCGACGCTCCATCCCCCTGCCGGGACTGTAGCCCATGCTGTGCTTATTGTCGTAAAAAGTCGAAATAATCACGTAACCTGATGCAAAGAAGTACTCGTCAACCAAGGATGTCGGGGGCGCTACAAGCACCTCAGCCGTCGTAGCGTCCGCTGCTACACTAGGCCCACTCCTACTCTAAAAATGGTGTAGTGTTCCGCCGCTCTGCACTGGTTTTTAGGACCCAGAACACAAATTTCCTTTTCCTTAAATACGAAAACACACTACCTTCATGTGGACAGGCAGGAGAACTCAAGGTTTCTCATTTGTTGAAAACCTAAGTTGGTTTCATAAACTACATTCCAATTTGACGATTGCCTTGAGGCATATTTGCACCTAAGGCAATTATTGGTTGGCCTATACATTGCAGCGCTAAATTTTAAAAGTGCGTTAGCAATCGGCAACTTGACTTCCGGGAAAGCGTTGTTCAAACGCCCGTACGTTTCCTCTTAGACCGAGAAAAGAGCAGCCAAACACATGAGCATCCCACTGGCCAAGCTCGCGTCCTGTGATTGGCCAAAAAAAAACCGCTAATTTGTGCCGTTTCGGTTTGCCTTCGTAGGCAACGCAATGGTAACTTCATACTGAAATGCGCTAACATTAACTTATTTTTAATTAAAAAATAATAATATTAAGCTGCAATACTACGAGTTAATAGCTATAGGACTAAAGCTCGATAAATGAAAAATTCCAACTCTAAGTGAGTTGACAAGCAAATCTAAAATTCACCATTGGCACTAGCTAACAGCTGTTACTAGCCTATGTTAGGTGAACGTTAAGTGAACCGAGTCAAACAACGAAGCACTAAACTATAAGTTTAACCTAGATTAAAATACTTATTATATTTGGTTGAGTGATAAATTACGATCTTCCTTACAAGTCATGCTATGCTGGATCTAATAGTGTCACAAATTAGTCAACGTTAGGTTCGAAAGTAACTTGAAACTTTTTAAAATTGCAAGTAAACCACTACTGCCGGCGTCGGCAAATGCGCCTCAAGTAGCAGCCGCCCTTATAGCACCGATTTCCCACCCGAAGTAAAAATTAAACTAAGCCTCCACTCCTACCCACTCCTTCTGAAAGTGAAAACATACGTGACGCTTCCTTACTCCCCCTGCCACACATTGAATTCCTTAGCAAGGTAGTATACAAGATTGCAGTACACATGGGTGACACCCGCCGAGGAGATAATTTAATAGAATTGTACAATACCACCGCAAGACAAAGCACTCCATTGCTTGAGACAATTCTTCTGTATTACTAAGATCTAACACCAAACATGAGCCCCACCTCAGAGCACTTGAGTCTTCAGCTATTAAAAGGTGCGCTTTGTTTGTGTAGTTCGTAATTTTAAATCCTGAAATATCTTGAAAATTGCCAGCCAGGAGTTTGCAGTATGGTGCTTTCAGTTCTGAAATAATAGTGCCTCTATGTCCAGTCAACATCAACACGGATTTGGTACTGACAAACTACTCATCTCCTTAGAAGGCACGACATATTTATGACATTTCTGATATTGGTTAATTGCTTGTGTCTATTGGTGTGTGTCATTTAATATGTGTACTTTTGATGGCAGATTGATCCTAGACTTTTTTCTACAGCCAGTCACGGAACGCATGTAGCAAGCATAGCTGCTGCCCATTTTCCTGATGCGCCAGAAAAGAATGGAATTGCGCCTGGAGCCCAGATTATTTCTGTCACAATTGGTGATAATCGCCTGGGTTCTATGGAAACGGGAACAGCATTAGTTAGAGCGGTAATTATTTTCCTTCCATTTTATACATGTTACTAGTTTGACTTGGCATAAAATGGGTTAATGGCATTATATTTTGTAGTGTAAAAATATCTTCAATGTTATTATTGTTGCAACTTACGAATAGCTCGGCTCGCAGAGGTCTCACGGACTTGTGGTTGGGCTTAAAATGTGCGCGGGTACGAGGGCTGCCTTGACACAGAGTTTCATGATGTTTACTGTTTTACTTACCGGGTTGCATTTTTGTAGTAAACATTTTTTGGTCACCAAGAACATTGCTCTGTGGTGCTACATTTCATTAGCTGTCTTTTTTCCACCAACTGGATTTAACTGGATAGCAGGTGTTGTGAAACATGTTTACCTAAGACTAATGGTTTAAAAATTTTGGTCTTGTACTGCAGATAATACGTGTTATGGAATCCAATTGTGACGTTATAAACATGAGCTATGGGGAGCATGCTCACTGGTCTTCTTCTGGGTAAGCGTTTGACGTTTGGATTGACAACATTTATCCCAGTTTATTTTTATTGTTTCTCTGATATGAACAAACTTTCATCAGTCGAATAGGAGAGCTTATTACTGAAGTTGTTACGAAGCGAGGAATTGTGTGGGTGTCAAGTGCAGGAAATCATGGGCCCGCCCTTTCTACTGTCGGGACTCCACCTGTTTTACGGACAAACACCGTTATAGGTAAGCCAAAAAATAATAAATATGGTAGGCGCTGTCTAACTTCGGCTTCTCTACTTAAAATGTCTTTGTAAGTATTGAGACAGTACGAGTCGGAGATAATACAGCAGTTCTTAAATTAGTTCAATAAGATACAATGATTCTAGACTGTAAATTCTTTAGTTGAAAACTCGTTAGCATATCATCTCTTAATTGTATGGATCGACCGGGTAACAAAAAACCGAGTCCGAGCCGAGGCCGAGTAATTATGAATACCCACCGAGCCGAGTCCGGGTAGTAAAACCGGGTCGTAGATTTTCAATTTTTGCTTTATGTTTAATATGCAGCTTTTTTTACTTTGGTTTCTTTCTTTTTTGTTGTTGTTTTTTTTTTGCTTTCACTCATTTTCATTTGCTTTCGTCCAGTTTCGTATTGCGTTTAGTATAACAATTATGAACGAAAGCAAATAAAAGGACGAAACCAACTTGAAAAAAACTGTAAAATACCAGTAATTCTTTCTTCCAATTTTTTTAATTATAAACTTTTACGTTATTAAATAAAGTGAAGTCAAAAATTAAATTTACCAGCAATTCTTTGTTCCAAATTTTTTAATAATAAAGTGAAATGAAAAATAAAATGCATTTTGGTTACTTTGTCTCCCAATAATTGGGAGACAAAGTAACCAAAATGCATTTTATTTTGGCCTTTGTTGGCTGCTTTTATTGGCCTTTGTTGGCTGCTTTTATTAGCCTTTGTTGGCTTTAACCCTTTAAGCAACGATGTGGCCCAAGTGGAGTAAAAACGTGTATATACGTCGAAACTTTTATGGGAAATTGCGGGTCGAAAAATGCAATTTTTGGCCAAAATATCGACATGAGTTAAGCTGAAATTCGCTACCCGATATGTTGTGCATAGATTTCTGCAAACAAAACGTTGTTAACGATGTCTATACTTTTATAAAAAGCACTTTAGTTGAGTGCAGTCTAACAAAAACTGCAAAAATGTGGTGTTCATTCCTTTTTTCGTAGTTCAAGAACAAAAAATTGATTATTTTCGACAGCGGTAGCGATCGAACAAATTGACTGGGTGCCGCCATCTTGGGTCCACTGAAAAGCTGGAATTCCCTTCTATCCGGGCCTCTCAACACATTTTCTCGATGCCCGTTTGGCATTGGCCAATCAGATGGAATGTAAGAGGCTGTTTCAGGCGGTCTCGAGCTGCCTTTCCAAAGCAATTGGAAGATCCCGTTTCCTCATTGGCCAGTTGGCATCACGCGACCGATTTGGCGCTCTCTCATTGACTGACAGGCGATTTCACAATGGCCGCCATGGCGCGCTTCGGATTTCACGTCAGCGCGTATGTTCAGTTCGTTGTTAAAAATCACGAGAAAGATGATGTTTCACAACATTAAAAAATTAAAACAGCAACTGTGATGTACAACTAAAATGGAAAAGGAGCCTATAAACCTTCACACTATCGCTTATCAGGTGGGAACAACGATTTTTAGTGTAACTATCGCCGACTTCTCAACATGGAGATTTTCAATTTTAGTTCGTTTACAGCCCGTAATTAAAAAAAATTGGTTCTCCGAAACTATTAAAGCAATTTATCTGATTTTTTCTGTGTACATTAATGAATATCTATTGCGTGCAATTAATTGTAGGGGGATCTGGAAGGATTAAATGAAACTATGAAAATAAATATATAATTTTTTCAACGAATAATTATCGAACGAACTCATCTGCATATCATACAAGTCTCTTGGTACAAGGAATCAAGGAAATCAAGTCTTACCACATCGGCTAGTACACTAGTACATGGAACTCGAAACACACTCATGACGCGACATTTTCTCTTCTTCTAAGTGCTGCTAAAAGTTCATACTTGCAGAAGACGTGGCTAATCCGCAAGCAGTCATTCAAGAGCTACGGAAAACTCTGCTTAAAGAATGTTGCATGGAATGCAAAATTGACGAGTTGGCAACGAAAACCAACATGTCCGTCTTGTTTAAAAATGGCAGCTCAACAGCCAAAAAAAGAAGGAAGTCAAAAGGTGACGTCACGAGTTAAGTCACAATAAAAGTCACTATGTTGAAAATAAACTCGTTTTTGTTTACTTAAAGTACCAGTAACAATACCTAAATGGATAAATGGTAAGTTGTATGTGTAAACAAAGCAGTAACAAACAAGAGTATTAGATTGTTAACGGCTTGTTAGTCTTGGTACAATTGTTCGGTCTTAATAGAGGGAACAACCCATTGTTGGAGTTTGTATTGTTACAACTTGCTGGATGGTTTTATCTGTTGAATTATAAATTAAAGTTAGTAAAAGTTTAGCGAAATACTAAATACACTCTTTGGACTGTGTGGGATTAATAGATCTGTGAGAAACAACATGGTGGTATTTCCCCTTGTAAGAAACGACATGGTGTTATTTCTCCACAATTTGCATGACAGAACAGGTAAATGGCCAGCATTCCTAGACTGTTCCCAAAGGCTATTTGCATCTTAAAAGGTTTCCCAACTCCCCCTCCTACTTATGCATACATTCCCAGTCACGACATGCTAATTTTAATACTACACAAGACGTGCATTCATTTCAACACAAGCAGACAAAAAAAAATTCCGCTTATTTCAAAGACGGGCAGATAGTAAAACCGTGTGAATTATAACCAATGCTAGGTGAATGGGCAGCATTCCTAGACAGGCTGACTGTTCCCAAAGCATCTTAAAAAGGTTCCCACATTGCCAGGCACGTTACGTTATTTTAATACTCCACAAGTTGTGCATCAATTTCAGCGTGAGAAAGCTCCGCTTATTTCAAAGACTGACATACCTTGTGAGTTATAGCCGACGGCAAGTCTCTAAAAGAATGCTCTACTGCCAGCATTCTACAACAAAACACGAACTTGTCAAACTTGTCAAAACAAAACGCGCTTTCGTAACATAATAAGACTGTTGGCTGTAAGAGCAGACTTTTTAATTTTATTTTTGTCTTCATTCCTTGCTAGAAAAGAGAAAGTGTTAGTCATAGAGTTGTTGGATTACTATGAGCACTTATAGTCCGGCATCTCCGAGTGAACTAGGAACGGAATCGAACGAGTTGGATGAAATGGCTCAAAATGTAGAAGGAAATAATTTTACTAGCCCAACACATTCATCCCAAGCAGGTGGCGAATCTAATGATTCGCACATTGATACAGAAGGCAGCCTTTCCAGCCCTCCATCACGAGAAGACGACGATTATGATGAGGAAGCGTTCATCCCAGCACTTCGTTTACAGTGCAAGGAAGTAACGAAACAGTCGCTAATGGTGAGGCACTTGCTCATCCTAGCACCTCGACACATACTCACAATGGCAAGAAAAGTTGTAAAAGCCAAGGTAAGGCTACAAAATGTATTAGTTTTAAGCAGCGAGCTCTCCAGCAGAAACGACTATGGTACAAACTTCAGCGGAGAATGTTACGTCAATATCAGGAAATTGTCCGACCGAGCGATTTAAAAAGCAGTGCTTAACAGAAAGGGCTGTCAGAATAGTCCACCCAACAACAGAAACAAATACAGCCGTATTTACAAATCCAACTTTTCCACCAAACATGACGGAAACAAAACTACAAGAATTAATGCTGACCAATGCTAGAATGCGTCGTGCTTGGCTCATTACTATTATGATGATGCAGCATATCTACCATTGCAGTCAAGATAACGAAATAGAATTGTTGAGCCATATTAGAGGCTGGGAAAGGCACGATTTAGACCATGCCGAGGCTATCTCAAAAAGCATCTTCAAGGAACTTCGAGTAAAGTCTTGGATAATATCTATTCTGACATGCCAAACGATGTCGTCCTTATGAATTTAAACGCTGTTTAAAAGGAGTTCGGCTATCTGCCTTTTCTTTTTTTTTTGATTCCCAATAAAGTACATTTCTTTTCCTTTCCCTACTTAGCTCCTTCCCTACTTAGTTTTAAGATATTTGGTAAGTATGTTTAATTTAAGAGTTTTTATAGAAATAATATAATGTGTCAAGTTTTTTTGTTTACTGAATGAGTTTAATATTACGAAAAATGATGGAGCCTTTCATTCGTTTAAAAAAAACTCTAAAAGCGTTACGGCTATCACAAATTAGGTTTCCTCATAGCCTATTTTTGCTCGACAGCCAGTTGGACTCAACAAAATACCCCACCATAACAACATCCTGTACTAAACCCCATCCCCATACTAAATTGCACACAATATCCTATACTAACCTCGTATAACGTTAGGTGTACCCAAAATTAGCATCGATTTCAGTTAGGAGACCTCACAGAACGCCATATTACCGTTCATTTGGGTGCCTACTAACTACTGGTGACATCTCCTTCTGTTAACCGTATTTGTAAATAGCGATCAATTCAAACCATGAAAAATCCGTTAGGCTTTAAAACGCCTTTGTCCCTTCAGTTTCAAACTTAGCATGGGAATTCTTGTTCACTACCGCCAATGTATTTGCGCTGTTCTACCTGCCGAACGGCCCTTCGCCTATCAGGATGCAGCATTTCCGAAAATTTAGGCTCTCAGCCATTCACAGCAGACTTCATCTCTTGCTCGCAAACTCTTCCGGTAAGCTGTCAATCACGTTGCATAGCAACAAGCCCAACCTCCAGCCGACTGTCTGTCGCTCGCATCACTATGACGTCACAACACTCGCAATACTAAAATCGCATTTCCTGGGGGCCGCGCGCCTACGTCAGCAAGACCAACACGCAGGTATATAACAAAACCGCGCTAGCATACGATAGCCATGCTCCCCTGACGATCGCCACCAGTCACTACTACGGTTCAGGGAATCGGGATGTCTCTCCACTGTCTTGCTGGGCAGAAAGGTAGTAGTAGCAAAAACTGTGGACTTAGTAGGCTAGTTTAAACTTTAACTTGAATTTTTTGAAACTTATTCAAAATTTTAGATTTTAATTTTTAAATTGACAGGTCGACGATCACAATATACAGAGAGTTAGGCCTTACTAAACACCCAGCTTTAAATGTTTTAAAAAACTAAACATTTTTTTTCTCTAACTTGTTGTAAACGGCAACAGTTAGTTTTCACCAACTACGTAAGTAACAATGAAGCAGTTAGGACTTCAGTGACGGAGCTCTGTTAATTTGCAGGTAGTGGGGTGTTGGATTACTAAAAAGCATTGCAGGATACTTGCTTTTTATGTAAAGTTCTAGGTTGAACAAACTTTGATTCTATTCAAAATTCGATTGCTTTCACTGTAAAGTAAATTATTGTCGATTTATTGTAAATCTTGGGAGTTAATATTATTGATTTTTATTGAAACTCGAACTGCTTTAATGTAAAGCCTACTGTCTTTTAAAGTTTCACTCACTTATAAGTCTGAAATTTGCATGTAAACTATTTTGAACATTCATGTAATCTAAAATGTAAATAATAACTTGTCATTAAACCAAGAGTAAATGCCAACGTTTTTATTATTTGTTGATTAATAGCAGGTTTGTAGCTCTAGTCAGTTAACTGCCCTAGAACCAGGATTCGCTATTAAACCCACCTGGTGACAGCCATAACCATTTTTAGAGATACAGTAAATAGTTAGCATGCTCAGGCATCAGAGTTCCCTACTCCCTACGCCGGGTCTGTAGAGAGCAGGCTTGTTTTCCACGAAAGTAAAAACAGCCACCCAATTACTATAGAAACCCGCTAGAAGAGTACACCAGATGGCAGTGCAAGATTGAGAGCACCTTGGAACCAGTCTGCACCGCTACATTCTGAATGGATTCAAACCAAAGCTTTTACCCCGTCCCTCTGCGCAGCTCGCCATGAGACTCAGAAATACCAGCATCAACCGCCTTGCACACGGAAATTCGCCTCTTACTTAAGAAAGCTTCAATTCGCCTCGTGCCACCACCCATCATTCCAGGATTCTACAGCAGCATCTTTCTCTGCCAAAAGAAATTGGGCGGTTCCCGACTGATTTACAATCTTCGACCCCTCAGTCAGTTTATTCCAAACCCATACTTTCAAATGGAAACCGTGTCGTCTATTCGAGTCTCTCTCATCCCCAACGACTGGACAATCTCTCTCGACTTGGCCGATGCCTACCTTCACATCCCCCTTCATGCCTCTGTCCGCCACCTATTTCGGTTTCTACACGACGGCGCCGTTTATGAGTTCATATGCCTTCTGTTCGGCTTAAACGCTGCCCCCCGATTCTTCACCCTGATGCTTCGTCCAGTCCTTGCTTACCTACACCAACAAGGAATTCGCATTCACGCCTTCCTCGACGATTGCCTGTTACCTCGCCCCAATCCTGCGACCCCTCTCCACCAACGCTCACGTCGCCGTGTCTCTTTTTCATCACCTGGGACTAGGTGTCAACCTCGCCAAATCAAGACTAGAACCAGCCCAGTCTTTTGTCTTCCTCGGAGTATTCTTCGACCTCAACCAGACCACAGTTATGCCTTTCCCCAGAAAGAATCGATACTCATCTTTCCTCCGTTCGATCTTTCCTTTGTTCGATCTTTCCCGGACCACTGCACTGTGACTGAGGTTGGCGCTAATGACCAAGTTGTCGACGCGCCATTAAGCCTCAATTCCCCCCCCCCCCTCTTTCCTTTGTCAACCCCTTCACACGATTCGCGACCTTGCATCAGTCATCGGCACCATCGATTCCTTCGCGGACTTGGTTCCGTACGGCAGGTGGATGGCACATCCCCTCCATTATTACCGACTTGCCCAATGGGGCAACCCACAACGAGCTCTGCAGTTGCCACCCCGATGCATCGATCCCTCCTTTCCGTTCAAAACAGTCAACTGGTGGATGGACGTGACGAACCTCACCACCTCGGTTCCCCTTCACAAACCAGTTCCCAAAATCCACCTTTTTACGGACGCGTCCCTAACAGGGTGGGGCGCTTATATCAACAATCTTACAGTAGCAGGCACCTGGGCAACCAAGGCAACTGACTATATCAATCTCCTAGAATTGTGGGCAGTTCTCCTCAGTCTATGTCATTTCCAACACTATGTCACCAGCTGTGTAGTCCAGGTACACGTCGACAACACCACTGCTGTTGTCTATTTGCGGAAGGGAGGAGGGACACGTTCCCTATCCCTACATCACTTAACGTCCGAAATCTTCCAATTTTGCATCCAACAGGTTTGCCAACAGGTTTGCCTCCACATTCCCGGCAACCTGAATGTAATTGCCTATTCCCTGTCCCGATCGACACCGCCAACCAGCGAATGGACGCTCCACCAAGCAATCTGCAACACTCTATTCAACCTGTGGGGACGTCCCATGCTGGATCTCTTCGCGGCCCATCTCATCACCAGACTGCCACAATTTGTCAGTCTCCTTCCCGATCCCCGAGCCTGGGCGGTAGACGCCCTCACTCTAGATTGGAATCACCTATTCGCATATGCCTTTTCGCCTCCACGATTACTGCCTCTTGTCCTACGCAAAATCGCCGACTCGACTGTCGATTCCTGCTCATAGCCCCGAATTGGCTAGTAGCGGCCTGGTTCCCGTTGCTCCTCATCGATCTTCCTCGTTCCCTACCACTAATACCAAGCCTGCTCTCCCAAGCCATGGGCTCGATCCCATATCCGAACCCTCAGGCACTTCGACTTCACGGGAGGCTACTATCGTCCGACTCCTCCAAGCATCATGAATTTTTGAAGACAAGGTCGTTTGCATCGCCTCTCGTGCCATCCACGCCTCTATCAGCAAAATATATGACAGTCACTGGCAATGCTGGCTTCGTTGGTGTATCACAGAACAGGTTAATCCTGTCGATTCCCCTATGCCGCAACTCCTCCGATTCTTAACCTCATTATTCAAAGGTGGCTTACGTGGATCCACGATCCTCGTTTACCGTTCCGCTCTGAACGCAGTCTTCCAAGCTGCAGGTAAACATAATCTTCTCACCGATTACCGAATCTCTTCGTTGATCCATTCATTCCAAATGGACAGACCACGGCTACGCCGGCAGTTCCCCGATTGGGATCTCTCTATTGTTCTTACCGCCCTACTGTCTCCTCCATACGAACCCATTGGATCCTCACAGCTTAGTCACCTTACCAGGAAGTGTTCCTTGTCGCCCTTGCAGCCTGTTTTAGCTGCGGGGAACTTCAGGCTCTATCAGCTACCACCTCAGACTGCTTCTTCCTTGTCAATTATTCTGGCGTTTCTCTAACCCTTCACGCATCCTTCAGAGCGAAGACACAGAAACCCACTGAACAAACAAAACCTTTCATCATTCCTTCCCTCTCCAACATCGTAGGCGACGACCAAGAACGAGCCTTGTGCCCAGTTCGAGCAATTCGATTCTACCTTAAAGCTTCCAAGCCTATTCGGAAAGACCGCACTCAGCTCTTCGTTCCCTACAACAACAGAATGGTGTAACCTCCACTTGTATGATAGTCACTTGGCTCAAAACCGTTATCGTTCAAGCCTATGAAGCCCTTGATATCAACTGCCAAACTGAAGGATCAAGCAGGGTTACGGCGCACGAGCTCCGCGCCATATCCACTTGCTGGACCCACCACACCTATATTCCCGTTACCGACATCATGCAAAAGCTGCATTGTAACGGCGGATGCTACGACGGGGTAGGTGCTTGTAACATCGACGCTCGCCTGGTGTAACTAGATCTTCTTACTATTACTTTTGGGTACTTTTTGGTTCAAACAAGCACAACAGCTACAGTCCCGGCGTAGGGAATGGAGCTACTCATGTCCTAATATTGTAGGCTAACTGTAATAATAAGCGGTAACGCTGCCACCAAGGTGGGAAAAGGCTAGCTAAGCTAAGTTTTAAGAGAATTATCTTACATGTTAACTTCTAGCAAACAACGAGCGAATAAACTGACGGACGTTTAAGGAAACTCCTGGTTTTTATTTTAAACAAACATGAATAAAAATATCGCACTACAATTACATTTGGTAACTTTACACCTAGTTTAGGTTATAAAATACAGGGGGAATTTACATTAAATTCGACACTAGAACCAACACGAAGTTCACGTAAAACAATTTCAAATAGAAAATGTAGCGGCCGAAGCTACGACTGTAGAGGTGCTTGTAGCCTCGCCGACATCAAGATGGTTTTGACCTTTAACTTCTAGTTGTGGTGGCGGTTTTTACTTTTACGGAAAACAGCACACGTATGCTACTGGCCCAGTATGGGTACCAGAGAGTCATTTGTCCTAACTGTAGGCTAACTAGACAACATTAAAGGGGGGTATTCGCTGCCACCAGGTGGGTGTTTCTAAATGCAGCCCTAAGTTTAATTATTAAGTGGTTTTCTTAAGAACTATAACTTCCACATTTAGTCTAACTAGCAGAAAAACAGGCGTTTTACAAACTCGTAGGTTTATTAAAAGGCAAATAAATATAAACAATTACATTTAAAATCAACTAGTGTCGGAACAAGAAAGCTTTAAATAAAAAGCACGGCGATTTTTACAACAGGAAAAATCAACAAAAATTTACATGAAATTCGACTCAAAATTCACACAACTGGGTGAAGAGTAAAAACTACAATTTCGATTAGAAAATGTTTGTGGGACCTCGGGAACCCGTTATAACATGCAAACCGCGGGAATTACATGAAATAAATCTATTTGGTGCAAACCGCGGGAATTACACACAAATAGTCAAGACTATGTTTCTTAAGTCCGACCTAAGATCAAATCTTCAAATCTGTAGATCCTTAGTATCTAGGGAAGCACCCGAAAAATACGTCGTCTAAATGCAGATTTAGTGTTTAGATTAAATTCATAATAATAAACACGGGAAACAAAAGCTGGTTTTTAGAAAGGGACCGTGAACCCTGACGTTATGGCGATGGGGGCCTAGAATGCCGACTATGGCTCCACCTCCATAATTCCCTCAAAGCTAAGGTTAGGTTAAGTTTAAAACTAAAATTTCGAATGGGGTTTCCAAAATTAAATTTTCTAAACTAACACTAGTCTAATACGAACCAACTACCTTTGCCCGGCATGGCAACATTCGGACAGGACATCTCCTATACCGACTGGCATAATCACCTCTGGCTTTGAGATCTGTTGAGCGTGTGCTAACGATTGCCTCTTGGGGCTCGGTTTTTATGCTGGAGCAGAGGATTTTCTGGACCTTAGCGCGGACGCCGAGGAGAGCTACGGAGGTCTGATTGGCTGAGGGCCTTGAGAACAATAGAAAAGTCGGCAGCGCAAAGGATTTTTCGCTTGGCGCCGTTTGAAGGAATAGCTATGTACTGCGTGACAAAGAGAGGCCGGTAGAGTTAAACTCATTGTTTAGAACGTGAATAAGGCCTTTACTTATTACGGATCGTTTTCTTATTTATCCACAATGTTAAGCATCGCGACTATTGAAGGAGTGATCTCAATAAATTCCATTATTAACATTGGGATGCCAGGTTTACTTTGGGAAATTGACTGCCAAGTCGGTTTTGTTAGGAACCACAAAGTACAAACAGAAAAGACGTAAACGAAAAGCTGCCTAAGCTCCGGTAGTTGGGATGGCAAAAGATTACGTTAAAAGATTATTATAAAATAAAGGTTAAGGTTACCAGCGAATGCTAAAACGCATTTTAAATAGTTGAGTTTAATATTTATAGACGTAAAATTGGGTTTTTGGATGTCGGACATTTCTCAAGTGCATCCTAGATCGTCACCTTAAATCTACTTAAGAAATATCAAAACAAAGTATCTGTACATTTATTAGGGAGGTTAAGTACCTTCGTAGAGGAAGCTCCTCCCTCTAAAACACTAAACTAATGTTTTCGGCTTTATGCCTAAGTGAAAATGAAAGCGTATACAAATTTTTACAAATGGCGAAAAATGGCGTCTCGTGCGCTACGGTGATTTTACGGCATCGGTTTCGTGCGTTTTTCTTAAGGATGCTGTGAAAGTTCTGGAAGGAATTTTCGTGTTCTGTTTGCGGGGGAAAACAGATAAAGTTCATGGCTATTAAGAGCTGTTTAGATGAGACGGATCGGACCATTTTCTTGGAAGATACAGGTGTCTGAATTTCGGGGTTTTTCACGGCCGAGGCACCGAGAAAAAAAAAGTGTTCGTTGCCGTAAACTAAGTTTTCCCTCAGGTTGTTGATAGTTTGAGTTGAGGTATCCTCTCAAATCGGGTGAAGAACTCAGGCCTTCTTTACAGCTCCCCACCAAGGAGATTCTATTTGGGGTTTCTGTTGAACTCCACAATAGAAGCTAAAACAGAAAAGGTTAGTGCACACAAGATATGCCAATAACTTGAACTGCCAAGCACTGTAATCAAAATTGCAAGAATACACTGTTGTTTGAGGAAATACACCTCCGGTGAGAAAATACATCTCCAGTTTTGAGGAAATACACCTCCAGGGGATACTTAGTCCTATCCCAGGATCGTTTTACAAAGTTTAAAAAGAACACTGGTTTTGCAAAAATTAAAATCGCCGTTTTATATTTTTGGGGGACTAACGTTTTTGTGGCTTAATTAATTTTGAAGCAAAGTTAAAATTACATAAATACACTGTTTTTGCAACCACTAACTACATACTGTCTGCGCTGCTTCTGTGCAGGAAAATCGTACAAGTATTCGGAGAGTGGGGCAAAAATTACAATTATCGAGAAACACACTAGAAATTACAAAGTTAATTTTGTTGTAAAAGAATACTGTCAAATGAGGCGTCCCACCACTTAATCGTTCTCACGAGTCCGGATTATGTCAAATTGTAGATTTTTTTTAGCTGTGAAACTACCGAAAACACCTCGCCGTCCACCCTCCACCTAGGCTACGATAGCGGTTAGAAGAGAATATTCTATGAACACGTGGTAGAACACCGGCTCTATTTAACAGTAACTAATACCACTAGAATGGTTTAAGGTTACCAAACAACTTATACATAAAAATACAACACCGGGAGGTTTGTGGATAAAAATGCAACAACCTTCTAAACGGGGCTATCCTTTTTCTCCCAGGGGTAGACTGACAAATTTTTTTCAGGAAAAATGTTTCGTAAAAACCTTAAGAAGGGCCAACCGGGAACAAGTTGCAACCCCCGTAAAATACTCCTAATGAATATTATTAAACGTGTCGTACAATCTTTGTAATTATCCTTCCACATAGGAAGGCGTTGATAATGACAAAAAGAGCAAGCATAGGCACTTAAAATTTAGGTGTGAAGTCCAAAACGGGGATTAACTGGAAGTTGCTTAAGGATGAGCTTCCAACAGACCAAAATGTCAAAATAGAGACACAAATTTAATTTTCAGTCAATTTTTACTGAAAACAAAAATGTTTGAACAACTTCACTGTTTAAACAAAATACCGGCTGAGTGTGTCGGCATTGACATGTTTCTTTCCAGGTTTATAACGAACTGTATAGTCGTAGTCTTGTAGGGTAAGGCTCCACCTAAGCGATCTGGGATTTTTGCCAGACATTTGCTTGAGCCAATGTAACGGGTTATGATCTGATTCGATGATAAATTTTGTCCCATAAATGTAAGGCCGTAACTTAGCAACAGACCAGATCAAACACGCACACTCTTTTTCTGTCGTGCCATAATTCTGCTCCCTGGCTGTAAGTTTGCGTGAAACGTACAAACAAGGGTGTTCGTCTTCATCCAACACTTGGGACAAAACGCAGCCCATGCCCCGTTCGGAACAGTCGCACTGTAAAATAAAAGTTTGACTGAAGTCGGGAGCTCTTAGGACTGGAAACGTCACTAAGGCAGTTTTCAAAGAGTCAAACGCAGTTTGTTTGGACTCATCCCACAAAACGGGATCTGGTGCATCCTTTTTCAAGGAGTCTGTGAGACAAGCACAGGTTTCGGAATAGTGGTTAATATATCTTTGATAGTAACCAACGAGGCCTAGAAAGGAACGGACATCTTTCTTGGTTTGGGGGCGTGCAAATTTTTGCACGGCAAGGACCTTAACCTCAGAGGGTGTACGGGATCCATTACCAACCTCGTGACCTAAAAAGGTGGCTTTGCTGCAAGCAACCTGCGACTTTTTTGCATTTACAGTAAGCCCGGCTTTCTTGACAGCAGTGAGAAAGTTCAAGACATTGTCGAGATGCTGTGGCCATGTTTCAGCACCAACAGCAGTGTCATCCTGAAAAGGAGTGACGTACTCCTCCATGCCACGAGTGACATTATCCATTAGCTCCTGGAAGCAAAATGGGGTGTTCTTCATTCCCATATTCATCATCAGGGGAGCAAATTTCCCTATGGGAGTAGTGATAGTGGCAGCCAAGGAAGCTTGGGGCGTCAAACGCACCTGCCAAAATCCACGATTCAAATCAAAGATAGAAATAAATTTCCACTTAGCGGCACGTTCGATACACTCCTCAATATTAGGAATGGGGTAGTCTTTGGTGACTGTATTATTGTTGAGCTCGCGGTAGTCAGCTACAGGGCGAGGACTAGCATCTTCCTTCTGAACAATTATCATAGGAGAGCCGTGGGGAGAATCCGTTTCAACAATAAGACCGAGATGGAGCATACGCTGTATCTCCGTAACAATTAGATCTCGCTCGTATTTCGCGTGGCGATAATACTTGCAAGGATTGAGTTGAGAGTCAACAAGTTCAACGTCGTGTACAACAAGGTCAGTTTGACCTGGCAGAGTCGAAAAAACTCCATCTACTTTGTCAAAGACATTTAGTAGGTCAATCTTCCGCGATTCAGTTAAATCGCCGATCTTCTTAAAGAGAGACATGGCTTCTTTAGAAGTGAGGTGGCCATCACCAGGCTGGCCTGTCCAGACATGGTCTTTGTGATATAAATCACGTTCGTCAGAGAGAGTGAAATTACTGGCACCTTCCCTAGGCAGATAGGGCTTTAAAAGGTTTACATGATACACGGTTTCTTTTTGTAGACCAAACGACTTTTTAATGAGGTAGTTGGTATCAGACAACCGTTTCAAAACTTCGCAAGGGCCATCCCAATAAATCTCTAATTTATTGGCTCTAGCTGGCTTTAGTACTAAGACTTTGTCACCAACTTTGAACTTCCGTTCAACTGCCTTAATGTCATAGTAAGATTTGTTTTTTACTTGACTTTTTACAATATTCTCAAGAGAGAGTTCCCGTGAGTACTTGAATCTCTGAAGCAAGTCTAAGATGTACTCCAGGACGGATGGATGAACGTCTGGCTCGATCCATTGGCTTTTTACAAGCTCCAGTGGGCCTTTGAGGTTACGTCCGTAGACTAACTCAGCTGGAGTGAAGCCGGTGCTCTCATGTGGAGCAGTTCTCAGGACAAACATGGCGCCTGGAAGGCATCGTTCCCAATCGTGGGGATGCTCATGACAAACAGCTCGCAGCACTGCCTTGAGCGTACGGTGGAAGCGTTCCACGCTGTTACTCTGTGGATGATTCACACTAGAGTTCACACACTTAATTCCACATTTTTCAAGAAATAAAGTTGTGAGTTCAAAAATGAAGCATGAGCCCAGGTCAGACTGGAGCTCGCTCGGATATCCTAGTCGGGAAAAAATCACCAGGAGTGCATCAACAACACTCTGACTGTTAGCCTCTCTGAGGGGAACAGCTTCAGGGAATTTTGTTGCGGGGTCAAGCAGTGATAATATATACTTGTAACCGGCCTTACTAGTAGGCCTGATGGGTCCAACAATATCAACAATGTATCTATTGAAGGGCTCACCGTCCATGGGAACTAGCACCATGGGAGCAACAAACTTTTGCCCTGTCTTGCCATTTTTTTGACAAGTCAAACAAGTTAAGACGTAGGTTTCAATATCTGTGAAACAGTGGGGCCAATAGAAGTTGGATAACACTCTGACCTTTGTTTTGGACCGGCCCAAATGCCCAGCCCATGCATTTGCGTGAGCAGTGTCGAACACAAAACTTCTACATTCTTTAGGAAGCACTAACTGGTTCTTAATTACCGGCTTACCTAAAGGTCGAAAAGGTCTACGATAAAGCAACCCTTTTTCGATGAAGAACTGTTTGTTCTCATCTTGCTGCTCGAGGGGAATCTCAGCAGTCTTCCAGCAAGTTTGTAAAGTTGGGCAATTTAATTGCAACTTAGCAAATGCGGTTTTGTTAATGTTCAACAGCTCATAGAATTGATCTGTTTGGGGGCCAAGTATGGCTTCGTCTAAACTCTCAGGTTTAGGGCTAACAAAACCTTGTGTAGTTTGAGGGAGAGGGACTACACGTTGCTCAGAATCGTTATCTGAGTCAATTTCATCTTCAGAGTCGATCTCACGATAATTTGGTTTCACTATCGGGAGTTGTTGGTCCACACAAGTTTGTGAACGGGTTACAGCGTTACAATACTGGGGTAACGATTTCAAACCTTTTTCCTCCAGAATAGTCTGGGAAGGAACACCCAAAAGCATTTGGAAATGATTTCCCATGTGGTCTGAGACCAAAGCCTCTGTTTTTAAAGGCCCGTACGGGGTTTGAACTTGGATCATGGCAATTGCATGAGCGGTGGTTTGCTTTAAGAGCGTTTGAACAATGGGTGTATTCACCCGTGAATTGATCAGGACGTACAAGCTTCCTATCAATAACGTCGTGAGTAGACCCTGTGTCTCTCAACACCAAACATTTATTTCCGTTCACGGACCACTCATGGATATGCTTGGACAAAACGATTTCGGGAGGATTGTTGCTCACGAAATTACACTTAGCTGCTGCAGCTGCATCAGCTTGTTCTTGGGCAATACGTAGTTTACACTCTAAACGTCTATGGCCGGGCCGTTTACAAAAAAAGCACGTGCCATCGTTAGTCCTTGACACACGAGGACGATCAAACTCACGGTTGGAAGAGCCGTAGTTGTTGCTGGCCGAATCCCCACTAGTAGAGTCCGGTAAGGGCGCTGCAGTACCGGCCGGTTTAGCTGCAGTCTGATAACTCCTGTTACCACCCCGGTTGTTAGAAGATGCTTTAGAAGCATTACTAGACGGCTGAACACTAGGTTGTGTCTTGCTCGTTTTCAAAGAAACGTCTGCTGCAATTTGCTTATTGCGTGTTGTAAACTCGTCACAGAGTTTTGCTGCCTCGGCTAACGTACCTATTTTAATTTGATCCGGGAGCCATTTGCGGAGCGCAATTGGGCAGGCTTTCGTGAACTGTTCTAGTAAAATTAAATTCACTAGTTGGTCATAGCTTCTATTTACCTTAGCTAGTGAGACCCAACGGGAAAACAAGGTTTCCAGATTAAAAGCATAGTCGTGAAATAATTGCTCCGGCAATTTTTCTAGGGAGCGAAACTAGGGATCGGTTTGCGTTTTTCTTAATGATGCTGTGAAAGTTCTGGAAGGAATTTTCGTGTTCTGTTTGCGGGGAAAAACAGATAAAGTTCATGGCTATTAAGAGCTGTTTAGATGAGACGGATCGGACCATTTTCTTGGAAGATACAGGTGTCTGAATTTCGGGGTTTTTCACGGCCGAGGCACCGAGAAAAAAAAAGTGTTCGTTGCCGTAAACGAAGTTTTCCCTCAGGTTGTTGATAGTTTGAGTTGAGGTATCCTCTCAAATCGGGTGAAGAACTCAGGCCTTCTTTACAAAAAAGTGAGTTGCGTAGGCACAAGGGGATTTAACAAAGAGCCCTCTAAATTATCAACAGCCTCGGCTGACTAATAAAAGTAGACCTGTTTTACAGTTTTGTTTCTACGTGTAACAGCAAAGCATTAAACCTCCCAGAGTTGCTGTTGATAAGTCAACTTCTTAAATTATAGAAGCATCGCTACTTATAAAGTGGATCCGAGCGTTTAATCAATGGAACACCCACGAAGATCAATCCGTCCTTTGTTTACTTTAAACTGCGTTTAAAAAAACATTAAAAAAAAGCTGGTTTTTAGTAAGGGACCGTGAACCCTTAAATTACGGCCGCCAACGTCTGAAATGCCGTTTGGCTTGACGCACCATGAAATTAACTACAAAGCTACGAGGTTAAGTTTAAAATTAAACTATAAATTTTGACGTAAAGTACAAAAAATAAACTTTTAAAGTTAAACTAAGTTGAAATACGAACCACTACCTTTGCCCTGCATCTCCACTCCCGACCGGCGTAGCGACCTCTAGCTTTGAGAATACTGAGCTGTGCTGTGCTAATGAAACTCTACTGCGTCTGGGTTTTTATGCCTTCTGCTTGGCAGGCAGGTAGAGGGTTAGCGCGGACCTGTAGGAGAGCGACGGAGGGGGTGAGTGGGGAAGAGGTGGACACCTGGAGGAGGAGAGACTGACCCAAACCGGCCGAGCTGTCGCTACCGGAAGTCGTCCATGACAGCGCGGACGGGCAGGGTAGCGAGGCTGCTCTCAATGCGTTGGGTGCTGACTCCGTGTGTTTACGGCTACGGTATTAAAGGAGCTGAGTCAACAAAGGAATTTTAAAGGCTTTGTAAACAATTAGAGGCCTGGCATGGAAGTGCAGTGAGTTTAAAACTCATAACGTGATTTTTAGGCCTATTAAATAAAC
>JAHWFP010013538.1:0-10436 GCA_023313725.1 Lithobius niger
TTAATCGCACCGCTTAATAATTCGAAGGTTAAATGAAAACTAGAACATTGCTACTTTCGGTAGCAATGTTCAAGTTTTCATTTAACGTCTAAAGTATTATTCGGTGCGAATAATACTTGGCGAATGTTTTGGTGTGTTGATATCACTCCTTTGAAGAGCCGAACCATTCGGAACTTGGCGGCCCCTTTTACCAGTTTTGGTTTTTGATATGATATCACTTCTTTTTTTTTTTAAATTGTGTATTGACTCAACTCCACTACCGTGCAGATGAGTAATAAAGTGCCACTACTACCTTTTGCCTATAGGCCGAACCATTCTCAACTTAGTCACCTCTTTATTGGCTTTGGGTTTGGTTTTAATTTTGTTGTAATTTGTTGTATTTAGTTAGTTTTGGTGTGTTGATATCACACCTTTGAAGGGCCGAACCACTCTCAACTTGGTGGTTTGTTTATTTTGCTTTGTTTTTACACTTGATTTATTTTTCGTGAATTGGACGTGAACACAATTTCTTTGCAACGTTGTTTAGATTTATCGTGATACACTAGTGTGTGCCTAGGCACGTACGTCATATACACGTTCTCATTGTCGGAACTTTGGCCGTCCAATGAGAGACGATGTCGACAATACTAACAATGGTTATAACAATATTTTCGTACTTACGCGCCCTCCCATGCCATCCCTGTTACGCCCCCAGGCTTCAAACCATAAAAGGTACGCAGTTCGTATTGTAGTGCACCCATTCGTCCAATTTCATAGATGGAAGCCTTCCCGTTATCTCGGAATCTATGAATAATCACCCTATGGGATTTAACATGGGGATGAGCGGACTAGCTAGACTAGCTAGCTAGCTAGGTAGTAACACATTTTCAACGTTATTGAGAGGCAGATTTTGCATTGAAAGCAGCATAGCTGGCATTCAAACACGAGTTAATTTTTGTCAGGTGGATCATTGCTCTCGATTTCAACACAATTTAAGCTTTTGTACCGCATTATTATTTTCCCCAAGTACCTGAAATGTGCCCAACTATGCTTCAAGATATAAGACACTGACGCAATGGCGTCGCGCTACAATGGATGTGATGTTTGTTGTGATGTTTGTTGCCGAACTTTCGCGACACACTAGCGTGTGTCTAGATAAATAAATAAGACATTACATGTGTACGAAAACAATGAGAAGCGATTAAAGTGATTGTCCGGCTTTTTACCTTTTTTTCGTATCGACTCTTCTCTTATCAGCTCAGCCGGGATCCAGAATTATTATGTACTAGACGAAGCCCGTGCTACGCACGGGGTCGATCATGAATTAAGTTTACAGACCCACTCCCCCCGTCCCGGCCCCACTCCCAACCCCCTCACTCCCATTCCCCACTCCCAACCCGCTTCACTCCCATTCCCCACTCCCCAAGTCCCCACTCCCATTCCCAACTCCCCACTCCATTTTCGCACATTTTTAGTTTGATTTAAAACTGTACGCATTTAGCTGAAACATGGATTGTTTCATTTTACCCATCATCAATCAACGGTTTGGACGTATAGGATATCGCCCGCTTTCCGAGTGCTGGGCGAGTGCTGAGCGCAGCGCCCGAGCCATTGTTGGATTCCAGCATGAGGAAAGCGGGCGATATCCTTCTTCTCACCCGTTTTGAAACTATCAGTCCGACGTACATTGTTGAGCGCAAGTGAGCGCGAGTGGAATACATTGTTGCGTTTAAACAGAAAAAAGTTTCTCAAACTCAATTAATTTGTGGTTGTAAAAGAGATATCAAAGTCCAGTTGTCCCCGGAAGACAAAAACCACAACACATATACGGCAGAAATTTAATTTTCGGAAATTGATTGCAATTGCATGATTTCCTTGGTCACAATAATACAGATAACATTTATAAAAATACAAGGACAGAAATGGGTTTATGCTGTGTGGGCCGCCATGATGGATGATTTGCCGCTCCTAAACACGCAAAAAAAGTCTTCTCTCCAATATTACTCTAACTTGCTGCTGGCACTCAGATGCATTATGCAAATCGGTGATGTGGTTTTAGGGATCGACAAGGAGTGTTCGAGGCTGGTTTTAAATAAATGTATTCTCTTACCAAAAAGACCTGCTGAAAAACATAATAACTTCCCAGTAAAAAAAAGTCATCTTCTTCAATGGACTATGAACTCTCAGTTTGACGGTTTCTTTACTTCTCGGCATAAACATAATTAAGAGTCCTCCTTAACTTTCAGACAACCTTCTAGTTTCCAGACGGCGAATTACAAGAAGTGTATATCACATCGACAACCAAAACTAGTAAAAGGGACAGCCAAGTTCCGAATGGTTCGGCTCTTCAAAGGAGTGATATCAACAAACCAAAATTCGCCAAGTTTATCGCACCGAATAATACTTTGTTCGTTAAATGAGTACTTGAACATTGCTATACGTTCTCGTTTTCATTTAACCTTCGAACTCTTAGTCCGTGCAATTAACTTGGCGAGTGTTTTGGTGTGTTGATATTACTCCTTCGTGGGGCCAAACCATTCGGAACTTGGAGGTCTTTTCAGCAGTTTTGGTTTTTGATAGCAACAAAGTGGACGGAGATCCTTTCTTTTTGGTTCGAGAGATGAATACAAGCTGCCTGAACGCGTCGATTTATGACAGCAAGAAAACAATTCCAGCTACAGTACAAAATAGCGGACTGATTTCTGATTGCAAGCATTAAACGGTTTGTTTTCGATTCGACAAATCCAAAATGAGCGCCATGTTGGGTTTAGATTTTTCCCTGCGAGGTGCTATGTCTTCTCATCCCCATGCTAAACGTGTAGTCGTTAATGTGGTAACCCACACACGTCAGCGATAGTTTGTTTTGATAACCCAAGATTTTTGATAACCCACACTTTTTTGATAATCTCAAACTTTTTACGGGGTCTAAGGCAATCCCTGCATCTGACCACCACGTGAAAGCTTCACCGCTTGACACAATGACTCACGTTTCATAACTACACAACACCAATTGAACCAGCACGCCCCATTGCAAGACCAGACTAAACATGCACATTTGCGACACGCGACATTTTTCGTACCAACACGGGAAAAAAACCATGTCGCATGACCGCACAAGTTACCTAACCCGGCAACCTATTATTCTGACGGTACGAAAACTAGGCTGCTGACACTTTGAAATACACCTAAACACCTACGTCTCAAGCTCATAGCGCGTTTTATACTCTAAAGTTATTTAAACTATTAAAGTTGAAAGGGATGGCCTTACCTTAAAGGTGCCGGTTTACCAGTTCGATAGCGTTCCCCGTATTCTAAACACAGCATCCACGTATCAGTTCTCCGTCATCCAATAGGCTGATGTGGGTCACGTGATCACGTTTTAGTTATGAAAATTCGCGGCGCTGCTACGAAGTGTGTCCTTTTTTTTAATTTACCGCTATTTTCTTTATATTGCTCGAAGATTCTACGTTGCTGCATCGAGGAGTTGAAATGGTGAAAAGGCACCTTTAAACACGAAATTCGGACAGTAAACAAAAGGATGTTCCCTTTGCTCTGTCTTTCTTAGCTACGAAGTTTCTAAACCGGCAGTTTCCGTTCAGGAATTTGCATCAGTGTGAGTAAAAATTCTTAAATTCATTAAAATTAAAAAAAAACAAAATTTACCAATAAAAATTCTTTAAAAAACTCAAATAAGTCGATGTGTTAACTCAACGTCATACCTTACCATTAAAACAAACATCCGCGAGAATAGGTTGTTAACCGGCAATAATTACCGGTTAACCGCCTATTTCTCACGGATACGTGTTGCCTCACCATTTAATAGAAACTGGAAACTCACCGAGTAACAGAGACTATAGTTTATAGTTTCGGCGAGCGAGAAGGTTACTTAAATGCACCCTAACGACCATAGAAATACCAATCCTAATGTAGCTAAAAAAAAAAAATAGTCTTCTTTTGCTTTAACTTGCTGCTATAGCAGTTTTCTGCGTTATAATAATCAATGGTGTTTGGTGAAGACTAAATTATTCGAGACTGCGTCAAATGAAGAGAATTCGAATTGATCGCCTTACGAGACCCAGAAGCTGCAGGCTGAATTACGAGAAAGCAACGATCAGACACTTATTTTTAAGCTGGTCTGATTTCCCTCTGTAGCTTCGTCTGTAATTGACAGAATGTGTTTATGGAAAGCCACAGAAACCATTTGAATCGGCTAATAATTTCCACGACATTCTGATGAAACTGGGTATTAATTTCACTTTTATCTCCGCTCACGTTCGTTTCATGGAGCGCCGTACAATTGGTTGACTGGGTTAATGTGTCCTTATCAGGAGCGTCGTTAGTCGGGAGGCCCGGGGTGATAATATATTGTATCGTCTGCTTTCGTTTCGATAAACGATCATCATTACTGCGTGGAAAGGTGCCAGAACTGAGGTCAATGTGATGTGGCAACAACGCTCTGACTTCATCCAACTCAAAGCGAAATGACACTCTCGGTTTCGATTTGATCATTTCAACTGCTTTATTATGACGGCGACGATTCTTTGTTGTCTATTACCATTAATAGTGAAGCTATAAGGTTAATATTACCTGGAATGGAATGAACAGAATTACGCGCTCGTCAATCGACAGAAAAGACTCCTTAGACGCTAAAGTTTAAATGATGGGGTCATAATATTGTGGCCATCATGGCCGAACAGAGAGCCTCGTTGCTTGAAGAAGCTGGTCTGGTTGTTAACTGGAAAGGAGATCCTGAATAAGTCACTGCCAGCCAGTGTCGACAAGGTAGAATGGGAGACTATCATTAAAGATTGGCCTTGTGAGGAAACACAATACACAAGTCTGAGAAAGAAAGAAAAGACTACTGCCCCGACTGGGACTCGAACCCAGGACTTCCCGTTTACTAGCCGGTAGCTCTAACCTGGCAATAGTCTTTTCTTTCTTTCTCAGACTTGTGTATTGTGTTTCCTCACAAGGCCAGTCTTTAATGCAGACTGCTTGCTTCATTTACCCTTTACCTTGTGATTTCTTCTTTATGGAGACTATCAGGTGTTATCACAGGGTGGCGTTTTACATGGCAAACCGGGGTCGGAAATTCAGGGAATTTGTCAAGTCTGGAATCAGGGAAACATCAGGGAATTTGATAAACATATACTGAATATCAGGGGATTTCAACATTTTCGGTGAAGTCTTTTTCCTCTACAAAGAATACTTAACTCTTAATTCATTTTCTTCTTCTAAAACCTCCACTTTACTGGAGTTAAATAATTTTGTTTCATTTCTGATAAAGCAAAAATTCCCTAGATCTAAGTAATATTGGACGTTACGTGTTAAGTGTGCTTCTTGTTTTGTTTAGATTATGATATTCTTGCTCTTAACACCAATTAGTGAAGAGTAATTTTTGATTTAGCAAAGTGATGCGATATAATTATTGTGATTTGAGTGACATGTGAAAAAAAAAGTTCGTTGTTCCTTTAATGAACCTCCTTCGACCAACAAAAAAAATCAGGGTAAAATTTCAATATTGGTCTGGAAAACAAGGAAAATCAGGTAATTTCATCTTGCGTTTTTTAACGCAATCCGTATCAGATGCTATGAAATCGCTGGCATTTACTCTAGATATTATTTGGCCCTATGCGAAGATCGGTGGTTTCTCGGTTCGCATCACAGGGTTTGAGGCTTCCCTTAATGTTCAAAACTGACCTGTTTTATCTATACATGCGTTAGTTTGCTTCTAATGCAATTAAATTTGTATTTCAAAATAACAATAATAATATCTATAGCGTGGGACTAATTGTGGAAGAAACTGTTCGATGGATGATGTCCCCATTGAATCTCTTGGCTAACCCATCATTCCCTAGGTCTTTAATTTCTTTACGGGTTAGAGTTGGACGTAATGTTTTTTTTTTTATTATTATTATTATTATCGCCTTTGTAATCCGACAGTAGTACCCTGAAAAGTTTGTAGGAGCAGATCTGAACATTTCCATTTGCAAATATTAAAATTGCTTGCCCGCACCAAAATCTGGGCTGAGTGGTGGAAAGACGGTAGTGAGGACTGCTCCTCACATTACCCCGTGTGGGCACTCCTGTATTACCGAAATATAATTACCTTCGTAAATGTATCGTTTGTTTAGTGCTAAGACTTGCTCGTTTTGTTCCTTACACTGCGTTAGATGCACACCTACAAACCTACCAACTCCGTTGCAAACACGAAATGGACGCCATGTTGGATATTGAGTAATCTCTGGGAGATGGTATGATGTTTTATCCCGTCATGTGAACACCGCTATACAAAGTGTGAATTTTTGTTTCATTGCAGCATCCGGTTCTCGGTGCCGCAGATATTTTTCGTCAAGATCAGTGATGGCAACAGTACTTCCCAAGTTTCGGCCATTACTACAATCAACTTCAAGACCATCTTCAGCAGCTGATTATTAACCACAATTTATCCATATCATTTACGTCCTGTAACGCAAATTCTTTGTAATTGACAATCGTTTTGCATCAATTTGTACACAACAACCATTGTATCAAGGCACGTGAGTTTTTTTAATTGGAGGCCTAGAGGCCCAAACGCCAGGTCCATTTCCAGGCCTTTCAGCTAGGTCATCAGTGCCAACCACACATTACAGAGATATTAAACAAACCCCCAATCATCATACATCTGTACCTCCTGCAAAAATGGTCCCATTTGGACCGTAATGAGAAATTAACCAATTTTCCAAATTTACAATGCCCAGAAGTCGGATTTCTCCGCAAACCAGTCATCCAGCTCCGTGAAAAAGTCAAGCTAAATATAACATCAAAATGAAACTGTATCACCCGATTGGATTGGCTTAATATTCCATCATGTGAGTTGAATCTGAATTTAGAATTTCATTATGTAGGCTGTAGAGAGGACTTCAGGCCTAACCTCCCAATTATCGTTCGAGAATAACCAAGTTTGGAAATAGCGAGAAATTACGACATTTGGTCGAAGTGTTTAAAATTATTAATGTAATAATAATGGCTTCATTCAGCAAACTCCCCAAAGTTCTGGGTGAACGTGTGCCTGCCGTATTAGAAAATTAAAAAAATCAGGCCGGTAAGCAAGCAAAAGTTTGGCCGCATTAGCATGTCTCTGCATGAAACTTCCATGTAAGTGTCAAGCTTTGAAGTCCTGTAGTATCATCCAGAATTGAGATAGAACATCGAAATTTTGTAGCTGGAGTCCCGTCACAACCATTTCACTGCATTAAAAATTTAATGACAGCAATCGTACCGTTTGGCCTCCAAAGCATGGCCTGTTGTTGTTTATTGTTGTTTGTTTGTTGTGTTGTTGTTGTTGTTGTTGTTGGTTGTTGTTGTTGTTGTTGTTGTTGTTGTTTTGTTGCTGCTGCTGCTGCTGCTGTGGTTTCTGTTACTGCTGTTGTTGTTGGGATTCTTTCCCCTCACCTGGAGATCGATCCAATGGACCAATTTTCAAGTTTTAAAGCTTAATATTAGACATGAACAAGACGTATAGGACCTTTTCAACGATATTTTAATGTGACTACGAATATTCTTGTTGTTCTTCTTTATGTTGGGATGAATAATTGCTCTCACAGATTTTCAATTGTATAGCCTAAAACGTAGGTAACAAGGCCTAGGGCATTTTAAAGGTGATTGATGTGATTACAATATTCTTGTTGTTGTTGTTCTTGTTGGAGAAATTTTTCTCTCACCTAGAGATCGAATCAATGAACCGATTTTCAACTTTTGTAGCTTTAAACATAGGAATTAACAAGGACCAGGGCCTTTGGAACGCCATTTTATTGTTACTAATTTATCTCAAAAAGCGTTCATCTCAATTATCTCGTATCGCAATTATGTCATATCAAAATTCTAGTTATTTAATATATCTGAAATATCTCCAAGAAAAATATTAATAGACTTAAAGCGTATAAAATACGGACTTAAGCCTGAAAAAAAAAACTTACTGTTCTAAAGAAACAAGAAAAAGGCATGAAGCCATCAGCGTCGCACTAATACATGTAAAAAGCTCCAGCTTATTTTTTTGGATGCTGTAGATTCTTTTAGGAAAATTGGAAATTAAGCCAACAGCGAAAATCATACACAGGAATAACGTAGTTCAGTAAGCCACCTTTATGCACTTACGTTTCGTCGGAGTGGCATGACCCGGATTCGAACCAGCTACCCAGTTCGCCCCCAGATCACTTGCATAGCGCCTTAGTCGCTATGGCCACATCCTCAACTGGCATAAAGATAACTCACTGAACCCGTTATTAAGGTCACAGCCGTGACCAGGGCTCCATTCGACCGAAATTCACTCGGCCAAGTCAATGGAGAGGGAAGACAAATCATACACTTACAAGGCTCAATAAAGGAGAAATAAAAAGACATAAATCGCTGGAAATAATACTAAGGAAAATTGGAAATTAAGCCAACAGCGTATGATTTTCGTGTATGATTTTCGCTGTTGGCTTAATTTCCAATTTTCCTTAGTATTATTTTCAGCGATTTATTTATGTAGATTCTTTTACACTGTTGCGGAGGTGGTCTTCATGGCTCATTCGATAAACTCTGCAATTATGGAATTTGGACAGTGCTGGCAGTATCCTCTACTGACAGGATGCCACCAGTCGACTACTGCAACCACTGTTCAACTCCTTACTGTGACAGTGATGACATTTGATGTATTGAAGAACCAACTTGCATTTATTGATAAACGCAAGCAGGTTTTTATGTTTACAATGGCAATACATATTACAGAAGGAATCACATCAGATCAAACGTCGGTCATGTAGCATCACTAGTTCTAGAGATATACCAAAAACACAGTAAAGCGTACGCAGAGGTTTGCTAAGTTAGGTGAAGCATGATTTGGGTAGCAACTGAGTATCCAACCCGAAGGAAGCTAGCAGCAACATTCAGTCAAGCCGACTGCCTAAATTTTTAGATAGCTTCAAACGGTTATACCGCCACAGACGTGAGGGACTTCCGGGCTAAGGTCCCCACACCTTAATCCATACCACAGTGATATTTAAAACTACCACAAAACCGATATCCTTACTGCGTGTAAAGGCCTGCATGGACAGAGAGCCTAACCTCGACTATATCCTCAGTCAGCCCCGCATCTACACAGGCGTTACTACGACAGCGAACGGCGCCCTCTGTCGCACTCCGTGATAGCCTCCGGCGGCTACTCGATCTAATAAGAAAGCTGCCGGAGGCGCTCCCTGAAGCGTCGTTTCTGGTTCAGAGCATTGAAGTTGTGGAAGGATTTGCCCGAAGCCATTATAACTTGTCCTAGTGTTGGAGCTTTCATGGGTCAATTATTCCGTCACACAAACTTTGTCACCATCCCTCTTCGACTCTTTTGCTTCTCTTTTCCCCTGCCGTCCACCCCCCCCCCCCCCCCCCCACCACAGCCCCATTTTCTTGTTTTCTGTTAGTTTTTGCTAATGTCTGTTGATTTTGTAATTGTCTGGTAATTGTCGAAGCCATTATAACTTGTCCTAGTGTTGGAGCTTTCATAGGTCAATTATTCCGTCACACAAACTTTGTAACCATCCCTCTTCGACTCTTTTGCTTCTCTTTTTTCCCTGCCGTCCATCCCCCGCCACAGCCCCATTTTCTTGTTTTCTTTTAGCTTTTGCTAATGTCTGTTGATTTTGTAATTGTCTGGTTTCGGGTTAGGCGTCAGATTGGGCCCAGAGCCTAAACCTCGCTCTTTGTGGTACAATCATTTTTTTAATCCTCGCATTGCGTTGATCTCCTGTAAGGCCTATTTTCACGTGCTACAATAAAGTTTACTATTATTATTCGTGCCACGTGTATCTATAGTAGGCTATCCGTATCTAAGGAGCTAAGATGCCCAGTACCCCAATTTTCTTACCGGGCCCCAAACCATCAGCAATAGGAAGGAGAAGCTGATTCTACGGAAAACGCCGTGGGGCAGAGAAAAGATCGCTATGATCTTACCTCCACAGAATCCCATCACGCACTACCTGCACGCGTTGCTACGACGTTGCTACGCGTCATGCACAAAAAGTAAATAAACCAGAATTCAAATTTAATGACTGCGTAAAATCTCAACGCAAATTTAAATTCCACCGACTCCAGTGTGTTCTCCTCACAGAGTACAACCAGAATCGTAAACAACTAGAACCATTAGCATTAAATACAGTAATCCTGGAATCCACATCAGAACAAGCAAGCATTATACCACACGCCATGGCCGTTTGCTGTGACGTGCATATCACGTGACTGGGCTAGTCCAATCAGACGGCCAAACAGCCGTTGTTCTTGTTCGTCATTGGCTAACTCATGGTGACGTCACGGCAAACAGCCATTGTGTATGGTTTAATATTAACACTGTCTAAGAATTCAAACCTAATACAGGGTGGCATTCGAAAGCTCATGATGGAATTCCCTGATTTTTCCAGACCAACACTGATATTTTTCCCTGATTTTTC
>JAHWFP010013541.1:1372-3872 GCA_023313725.1 Lithobius niger
GAAAAGTGCATCTGGGGTCACCAGCGAGACAAGGTTGGTGCCACGGCTCCCATCTTCTGGGGCTGTCCATCTCGCATCGTCCCCCGGCCACATGCCGATTTTGGTCGTGATCCGAGCACTTTTCATTTTTTCGGCGTTTGGTTTCGAGTGTACGTGGGAGAAGCGAACAGCTGGGGGGCCGCTCTCGGCTTTTTGAGGGGGTCGCAGGGTTATTTTCGAATAGCTCGGCTCACAGAGGTCTCACGAACTAGTGGTTAGGCTTGAAATGCGCGGGGGACGAGGGCTATCCTCCCACCGAGTTTCATCAAGTTTACACGCCCAGTTTTTGAGCCACGACCGTCTGACCCTGTGTGGGACTTAGCTATTTTTTTGAAGTTCAAATGGTGACGGTTAACATTCGTTCCATGCTGCCATAGCGCCACTCAAAGAGGTCTCACGAACTTGTGGTTAGGCTTGAAATACGCGGGGGGACGAGGGCTATCCTCCCACCGGGTTTCATCAAGTTTACACGCCCAGTTTTTGAGCCACGACCGTTTGACCCTGTGTGGGACTTAGCTATTTTTTTGAAGTTCAAATGGTGACGGTTAACATCCTTTCCATGCTGCCATAGCGCCACTCAAAGAGGTCTCACGAACTTGTGGTTAGGCTTGAAATGCGCTGGGGGACGAGGGCTATCCTTCCACCGGGTTTCATCAAGTTTACACGCCCAGTTTTTGAGCCCCGACCGTTTGACCCTGTGTGGGACTTAGCTTTTTTTTCGAAGTTCAAATGGTGACGGTTAACATCCGTTCCATGCTGCCATAGCGCCACTCACAGAGTTCTCACGGACTTGTGGTTGGGCTTGAAATGCGCGGGGGGATGAGGGCTACCCTGACACCGAGTTTCATGAAGTTTAGACTGCCAGTTTTTGAGCCCCGACCATTTAACCGCGTGACGCTACCTGCGTTCGAGTGTACGCAGGAGAAGCCATCCGAGGGGCATCACACAGATTTTGTCGTGGTCGCAGGTTTTTTTTCGAATAGCTCAAAAACTATTCGTCCGATTTTGATGTGGTTAGGCTTGTTATATCGGCCATGAAAAGACCTATCTACCTTCCAAAATTCAGATCTCTAGCACTTCCGGTTCGCGATTTGACCTGCGTTAGCAACGCTAGGTGCACTTCCACGTAGTATATAGGGACCTAGTGTCGTGACCAAAAGCTGTGCAGGGAAGCCAAAAATGAAAGTTGGCTGAACGAAGCACGGTGCTGCCCTGAGTCTCCCGGGCACTGCGGGGATGCTTTCCAAAGGTCCTGAACTGTTTGGCTTGGTTGTTTGGCCTTCTGCGTTAGCAACGCTAGGTGCAGCTGGAAACGTCGCGCTGCCGAACCTGGTTTTGCAACCGATCAGAGCATGATTTGTTCAAGGCTTTGGCTACTTCATGCCGTCGACCCTCACTTTGTCACAGGTTCTTGATTCTCATTTTCGTTAGTAGGAATACCCTTCTTCTGCGTTAGCAACGCTGATGTAGGTGTCCAAATCATAGGTATGGATAGCAGGTTGGCGAGACCAAGGAAACTTGGATGAGCTATTCTCCATACTAAATAAACCTGCTGAGAGTTGAAGGTTCTGTGTAGCCGTGCAGACCTGCCGAATCGCTCTCAACCACCTCGGTGTCCTAATTTAAGGAGTACTGAGGTGGCAACGGTTACTGACTTGCTTTCTGCGGTCTGAGTGCTCTACGTCTTCTTCGGATGGTTCGGGGGCACGAAGGACGGGTTAGCTGCTACGATGACGGAGTGTGTTTACTTTTTCGGCTAGGGCACACTAAGTCGGCTAGCATCATCAGTCTGTGTTCACGTCTTGTTCGCATGGTTGGGGCACATCACTGGTGGTGCAGGCAGGTCAGGCCAGAACGGGTACTTTAAAGGAAGGAGTCCCTGGGTTCGCCTAAATTCCATCTTCTACGTACACTTTGGTACTCGATGAATTCTCCGGAGGAAAGGCAGCATGTTTTTTTTATTTATTGCTTGCTGGAAATATCGGGAACCCCGAAAGCAATGCCGGGGGTTAATATAAATTGTGTTCTTCCCTACCACAGAGGGATAAATGCGCTGTGGCGCCAATTACGGCATCGAGCATTGTACCGCACATTGCCAAAGGCATGCACTAGGGAAGGGCGGCCGTCGCGTGCAGCTGTGTTCCTGACCGCGCTTCGGCGCAGCGTGCCTGAACCCCATAAGTGATGGGGATGAGAGAGTTCAGTATGATGATTTGGTTCTGTGATACCGTGTGACCATATGTACGAAATAAATGAAAGTAAGATGGGCAAATAGAGCTTGAAAGCAGAATAGAAAGCGGGGTTTGGCCGAAGAGGTGCGGCAAACCTGGAGAAAAACGAGTGTGAAATGCGCTTGGTACGAGAGATTAGTCCGTCCTCGATACCGAAAAAAGCGTAAAACGAAAGGACGATATCCAGAAGTTGCTGGAGACTTACCTACTGCTTTGTTGATCTTGCTGTA
>JAHWFP010013541.1:6372-18058 GCA_023313725.1 Lithobius niger
GATTTGTCAGCATCAGACTGACTGTTCTCCAATGCCAGACCCTGGAATACTAGGGCCCAACTCTCATTCAACCAGAGACAAACAGGCAACTTCCTTCAGAGGCAGAGTCCCAACAAATCACATTCGTCCTGAGGCTAAGTCCCCAGACAATGTCACCGACTAGCCTTTGACTGGGGGATTTGTCAGCATCAGACTAACTGTTCTCCCAATGCCCTGGAATACCAGGGGTTGGCTTTTTTTTGAAGTCAAAATGGTGACGGTTAACATCCGCTGGACCTTTATACATAGTGGTTCGGACTTCTGCGTTCGCAACTCTAGATGCACTTAGGAATATCGCGTGGCCGAGCAGGGTTTTGCAACCGATCAAAGCATGATTTGCTCATGGCTTCAGGTATTTCATGTCGTCGACCCTCACTTTGGTACAGGGTTTTGATTCTCGTTTTCGTTAGAAGGAAAGGCCTTCTTCTGCGTTCGCAACGCTAATGTAGGGGTCCAAGTAATAGTTGTAGAGAGCTGGAGGGTGATTGCTTATTCCTGTCAGACTACAAGGTTTATTCAGCGTTGGCTTTTACAAGGTGCATGAGTTAATGAAGAAATGCCCTAGAAGTCGAGATCCAGACGATGTTGATGCAGCTGCCAACAAGTTCGTCCAGCGTGCCTTCTTTTCGAGCTCTCGTCCATGCAGATGTTCGTGCGACAAGTGGCGCACCACCAAATGGTCTCGTGTCGTTCCTGTCGGTACTTCCTGCACACCTGGCATCTGCGGCTTTTCGTACTCTTTTCATGGCGATGACTGGTACCCATGACGGCTGGAAGTCTTATGGGGCATGCCTTGCGTACCTTATTGATGAGTTGGTTGGCGAGCGATCGTCTGTAAGACAGCTGGGAGTGTTTGCCAGCCTTTTCGGCACCGCAGACCATGACCATGTTGAGCCTGGCGTTGACGAGAATCTAGTTGAGCTTTTGGAAGAAAAGGTAGCGGTGCCATCTTATGGACCTCCTGCCGACGTAGAACGAGGAGATGAGGTGATTGGCAATGTCCACACCATTCATGCATTCCATGTAAGTGGTGGCTGCTGCCGGGCAAGTGACTAGGCGTTTCTGGCCCCTGATGAGTCGTCCGATGGTACATTCTTCCCCCAAGGGATCCACGTGCGTGCTGAGTATAGGGACAGCCTTGGTGTCGCACCAGATGCTCAACAGTCGGCCACTTTGACGCAGGACACTGTCACCGCGTTCGTGCTCCTTCTTGAATTTACGCAACTCCTCGGTGAACTCGTATGGCATTCCAGCGGCATTGGCGCGCAGGCTCCCGCATGCATAGGTTCCTAGCTTGGCGTAGAGGAACTGAAACAGCAGTGCTGAAGTGAAGCGGTTGTCACTGATAATGGTATAACCCTGGTTGAGGTAGTGGCGCGCGGTGTAGATCGTTGTGTGAGCCATCTTGTTGTTCTTGAGTTCCTTGGCGGGGTCTTGGGCGGGGTCCATGGCCATGTGGCGCTTTTTTCCAATGTGTGCCTCGTCATTGAGGATGTAACCATCAAACGGGTCGCAGAGAGTGAAGTGTTCGAAGCCTACCTTGATGGGCTTCTTGGGTTGGTATATCTTGATCTTGGATCTTCCGGTGTACGCAGTCATGGACTCGTCTATGCAGAGAACTGGTCCGGGCTTCCTGCACTTGCGGAATGCCTCGTTGATGGCCTCCATCATCGGTCGCACCTTCATTATTGCGTCCATGTCCTCCTTGGCCTTCTGCTCTTCGATGGCTTGCATGGTCGTGGGCGAGGCAGTCTGGATATTGGTACCGGTGAAGGACGGTTCTTCGGACAGCCGAAAGTTGTTCCAAATTTGATTAAACCTCGTTCTGGTCATGGTCGATCTGATGGAGTGGTTTACCAGGTCTGCGGACGTGGACCAATACTGCACCATGTCTGGCAGGTCGTTGTATCCCATGATGACCAGTATTCCGATGAAAGCCAGAAACTCCTCTTTCGTTAATGGTTCCCACATGGGAGTGGGTTGTGGTCGTTTCTGTTTCGGCGTTGTTTGGCAGGCTTGCGTGGTGGTCGTTACTGTTGAGGTCACCTCAGTAGCTGGCTCTTGGCTAGAGTTGGAAATGGACTCTGCGCTTTGGATTTGGAACGACTGGATCGGCGAAGTTGATGACGAAGATGCTGACTGGCTTACCTTGAGTGTCTTATCCACCTCTGAGCACATCTCCTGTAGCAGCAACCGTCCTGTGCTCGGATCATCTGAGGGTTCTACTTGATGAGTGCTTGGCTGAATCTGTTAGCTGAAACGGCGATCAACAGTTTGGGCTATCATGGCGCGTCGCATCTTCTGGAGGAAGCCATTTCGTAGTGGCAATGATCGTTTTCTTTTTTGGCGCTGGGGTGGCTCAGGGTACATTGGTGGCGGTTTTGGTATATCTGGCTACATTTTATTTTTGTAGAACTTGTCGTACAGTACGACTCGCCAACCTCGTTTGAGAGCTTTCAATTTACTCGGTTCCAGTGACGGTGGTGGTGACGGTGGTGGTGGTGGCTCTGCTTCTGTGTTGGCTGTCGTTGTGGTTGCTCTTTCATCCTCCGATGACACGATGCAGATTACTTCTTCGGGTTCGCTGCAGTGATTCATGAATGTACCTGAACTAAGTTTTCCCCCAGTGATCATTGGCAGAGGTGGGGATGGTGCAACTTCGGAGCTCAGCTTGCGATATTGGGTATTAATGGGTTCTCTGCTCGAGACCTCTTGTGCTGGAGATATGCTGGACGATGTGCATTCGTTTGCTGGTGTGGGACAGCTTAGTAGAATCGACCAGCCGGGCTTGTATGTGGGTGACGCTTCTGATTGCAATGTCGGACAACCTGGCATTGGCATGGGCGTAGTGGAGGCTGGCGGTCTTGTCAGACTGTCTGGCCTTGTTTCTTCCTCCTCACTGCTGGATGTAAGCTTGACGTCGTCATCGTCCTCCAACTCGCTTTCGCCTAATTCGTCGTCCAACTCCTCCTCTTCCTCATTGTGGAGTGACTCGTTGCTGCTGCTGCTGTAGTAGTCCTCATTTTCCTCACAGTAATATGGGTACTCATGCTCCTCCTCCTCCATGGCAACATGTGGTTGTTGTACGTGTGGCTGCGCTTGAATCGTCCCGGCAGCTTCTTCTATGGCCACGTCTGGTTGTAAGACATGTGGCTGTGCTTGGCTCGACCCGGTGGCTTCGGCTATGGCCACGTCTGGTTGTAGGACATGTGGCTGCACTTGGCTCGACCTGGCGGCTTCTTCTATGGCCACGTCTGGTTGTAGGACATGTGGCTGCATTTGGCTCGACTCTGCCGCTTCTTCCATGGCCACATCTGGTTGTAGTATTTGCGGCAGTGGTTCACTCGGACATCCATTGAATGGCAAAAACTGGCACTAAGTGATGTAGGGTGTAGGTGGTGGTGGCTGATCCAAGGACTTGACTGCTGAGTTGACCACGGCGGCATTGTCCTCTACAGCATATGGCTCCTCATGACTCGAAGTTCCGACATTGTCTTCTTGTCCCGGCATTCTGGCTGATGTAGCGATCCGATTGCTGCGTTTGGCATTGCTAGCCCTCTCTTCCACGAATTGGTTGGTCCTCCTTACGATGAAATCTGCTGTCTCTTTGAAAATTTCCATGAAGAAATCTAACTCCTTACTCTTCCTATTGCATTTGCCGGTGTAGCCCATTGGAGGTCCAGAGAAACCTCTTGTGTCTTGGTACTTGTTTAGCTGTTCGCTCCAAATCCGATGAAGTTGGCGCCTGGTGTTGCCGGTCTTAGACTTCTCTACAACGGAGTAGATGGGAAAGTCGTCCATCGGAGCTACCGCAGACATCCTCCTGTCTGCCTGGTTCTGGTCGAAGAGATGATCAGCATGTGGCGAGTCGGGCGTTTTATATGCCTGTGTGTGACCACTGCGTATCGCTTTTGCCCAAATTATGCAAGATGGTGAAGTAGCTTCGAGAAGGTGCTATGTTGTGCAATACCCACTGAACCCGCATCCGAGTGCGGGACATCAGGCTGCGACAGCATGACGTGAAACGTGTCAATGGAAATCACAGAAACAGCAGCTGGTCGCGAAGGGCAATAGGGTGGAGATGGCCAGACACTGCAGGTGATCATCCATTGTGTGGCTTTCGATAAAGCCTCATGCCACTGAGGCGAACAAGGTGTTTGGCATCGGAGATTTAGGGGGAAGACGACCAAACACCCGTCTTGCTGCCCGACATATGGGTTTGAGGCCAAAACCACCCAAAAGGCAGTAAAGACATGGGAGAGCAGTAGCAGGATGGTCGTGGGATGGAGAATGGAATTCCCGAGGGTAAAGCCGAACGATGGATGTGTTATGTGGATTCCAAGTTGCTTTTTGTTCCCGAAGTAGTGTTGCCGAACAGATAGAAGCCAAATCAATCGTCAAACCATCCTAGCCAAAAAGCAGTCACGGAATTGCGACTTATGACCCTACTATCTGGTACTGTTCTGAATTTGAAAAAAAAAGTCGTTGCAGTAGTCTTCTCTGTCCTTTCAGCTGTACAGAAGACTAAAAGCACAGCCAACAAAGAAAGAAAACTGTCTTTGACAAATTAGTTTTTTTCGTCATTTGCAATTGAATGCGGATGATTGTTGATTATACTCAGATGTTTGTTACAAAGAACTTTTTTTGGTTTAAAATTGGTGTTGCTTCAACTGTCTGGATGCACAGAAAAAGAAGACATACAGGTTGTAAAAGGTTGTCAAACATTCGTGTTTCTGAAGCATGCTTGTGCATGGTTTGAACGAGCAAAGAAGTAATTTAATTTAACACCACTGCTACCTTCGTAGAGGTCTTATTTCTGGATGAGTAGGCGTACGAACGTGCAACAAACAATCACATGTTTTGAAAGATGTAGATGAAATTTGAAGTGCTGCAGATTTTAATGAACAAATGGCATCATCCAAATAATTAGTACGTATATTTTTAGATGCTCAGGAGAACAAAGAAATTACATGAATCATGATCGACGCCAATGGAGTGAACGAAGCAAACTATGTCTAGTTTTATTCATTAGCCTTTCTTTTTTATATTTAAATAGATTTTGGAAATGACATAAACTAAGCGTGCCATCCAGCTGACCTTCTAGTTATTTATTTATTTATTTATTTATTTCTCTTAGCGAGACTACGAGCCCGCACGCTAGTTAGATATTTTGATATTTATTAGAGTTTACTGGCCTGTTACACGCTAGTTAGTTTAGTTTAGTTTGTTTATTGAGCTATAAAGGACTACATATACCTATGCGCTCATGCTAGCCTACTTAACGCTACCTTAACCTAAACCAGGATGACCAGGTCACCAGAGAACCACAAAACACAGAACACGGGAAACACCGGAATAAACCAGAGAGAGACCATCAGGGAACTCAGGGGAACACAAGGAAAACGAAGACCCATAATGGAAATACGCACATCACTTCTGCCTCATAAAAATACCAACAACATTGTATGTGTGCAGTTTTGTCCTACTTGATATACCGGAAATACGCACATTACTTTTGCCTCATCAAAAAATTCTAACAACATTGTATGTGTCCAGTTTTGTCCTACTTGATATTGGCGCTTACTGGCCATGAACACCACCAACCAGTACTAGAACAAGGCATTACACGCCAAAGCCTATTTCCCCGCGCCCATGATGACCAATCACGGCTACCACCGCAACGCAAGCAATGAGCCCAAGGTGCTGGGAACAAGAAGGACCCCCGGACCCTAAATGAAACGCTGCGTCGCCTTGCAAAACCCTACGGTCCTGCGCAGGGGGCCGACACCTAACACCGAGTGTGGGGAGACACCGAGGGATGCACAAAGAGGATCAAGGCCTGCAATGGATGCAAAGCGCCGATGAGCAGCCCACTGTAAGCATTCAAACAAAAAATGACGCACAGTCTCGTCACCGTCACCACAAGCACAAAGAGGAGAGCGAGTCCACCCCAACCTAAACATGTGCGCCCTGAGCTGAATGTGCCCGGTCCAAAGTCTAGAGAGTAAACCTGCATCGCGGCGGGAGAAACTATTAAGAGACCTAGGACTGGCAGTGGAAGGGAGCAACTCATACAGACACCGGCCCACCTCACTGGTGGACCACTCTGCAGCCCAGTCACGCTCAACAATTCTTGCAACCACAGGCCGCATATCCCTGTGGCCCAGGGCCAGACTTACCACCCCTCCACCACCCTCCGCACCCTGCCTGGCAAGACTGTCAGCCAGTTCATTACCAAAGCAGCCCGAGTGGCCCTTTACCCACCCGATGGAGACAGACCTGCCGCACTGATACAGGGTATACAGCTTCCACCCTATCTCAAAAGCGACCGGGTGGATACACTGCAAAGACTGGAAACTGCGCTTGAGGAAGCCAATACCCGCCAAGGAATCGGTGAAAATGCGGAAGTCGGGCAACTGGAGATCGGAAGCAATGTCCAGAGCCACTGAAATAGTAGCAAGTTCCCCCACAAAGGCCGAGGGAAGTTGGTGGAGGGTGAACCGATACTCCAACCGCCAGCTTGGAACGCAAACACCAATACCCCCCCATATTCTGGTCCCCAAAAAACGAAGCGTCACAGAACACCTGCACAGCAGAAGAACCAGTCTCATCACCCCTCAACTGCACAGATGCTAACGACACAGGACACCAAATCCACGGGGCAGGTGGGTGGATCACAATCGGGGTCGGAAAGCCACCCATCCCATCCTGCAAAAGGAGTGTTGCCCCCAGTCCTGGAGCACCAAGCAAATCGCGGGCCCTACCAGTTATGGCCATATAGTCCAACAGGATACGGCCAAAGGGGTCAGACCGGCCCCTTCCAATTGCACGCAGACAAATCCGAGACAACAGTTCCCTGGCGCGAGATGCAACGGGGCGTTCACCTGCCTCTACATGTAGAGCAGGCACTGGGGTTGATGGCAGACAACCGGTGACCACCCTAAGGCACTGATTCAAAGCAACCTGGACACCCCTGATCGCTTGTCCAGAGCTGGCCAGAACCGGGATATGGTAATCAGCAGAAGAACGAACATACACCTTGTAAAAGGAAACAACAGTGGCACGTTTCGCAATGGACGCATTATTCGCAATGGACCTCAGCACGTTTGCCCTGGCTGACACACACTGCTTTACAGATGCCAAATCATAGGTCCAAGACAACTGTGGGTCCAACCAAAAACCAAGGTAGCGAACCTTGGGCTTCGCCACAACACGAGAACCATTCACCAAAATTGATCCCTCCCAGGCCTTCCCCCGCCGAAAAATCATCAGCTCCGACTTGGCGCTAGCCAACTGAAGGCCTCTATCTGCCAAGGCGCGAGAGCCCACTGCGATGGCCGCCTCAAGAGCAGCCAAAATCAAAGGCAGGTCCCGCCCCGTAAGCCAGACAGCAACGTCATCCGCATAGGCGACCACGTTGACCGAAGAGCTCATCTCTATGAGAACAGCATTGATCGCCACTGCGAAAAGTGCCGGGCTTAAGCAACTACCCTGGGGAAGGCCACGGTCGGTGGAACGCACACCAGACCAGACACCCCCAACCCTGGTTGCAAAGCTACGCACACCAAGCAGAGCCATAATCGCTGTAACCAACTTTCCACCAACACCCAGCACCCTCAGGGAATGCTCCACCCATGATACGTCAACCATATCATAAGCGGCCTTTATGTCCAGGAAAACGGCCACCGCAAAGCAGTCGTTTACCCATGCCTCCCTAATGCCTGACTCCAGGTACAGTACAGCATCCTGAGCTCCCCTGTTCTTTCGGAACCCAAACTGGGAGGCGAACAGCCCACCTGAGCCCTCGATCTGCCACACCAGCCTTGTAACCAACATCCTCTCATAAACTTTTCGTGCGCACGAAAGGAGCGCAATTGGCCGGTAACTCGACACAGAGGAGCGGGTTTTGCCCCTGCCGAGAACTGGAGTGAGGATTGAGAAAAGCCAGGAGTCTGGCACCGGGGTCCCGTCATACCGAGACTGGAAGAACCCCAACAACGCCTCCTGGCCATCCTGGGTAAGGCCACGGAGGTCGTCATAGGAGACTCCGTCAATTCCCACAGCACTCCCAGGACGACAAGAGGCCAGTGCAGCAGAAAGTTCTTGCATGACCAGTGGATGATCAGACTCACCCGACCCGTGCCCAACGTTCGTGGGGTGGACAGGGGGTGGGGGACCCCTCGGGGCACTGTTGACTTCCGCAAAATTGGCGTTAAATGCCTCTGCCATTCCTGGCCCCCTGAGAACTTCATCGGAATGGCCAAACACCCAAGCAACCGTAGAGCTTATATCTCGGGAGCGGACCAAGGCCCAAACACGTGACAGAGAAAGACCCCGCGAAACCTGATCGCAAAGCCTTGCACCGCATGTCGCCCTCTCCCTGCGAAGGAGAAACCGAGTTTCCTGGGCGATCCCAACAAACTCGAACCACTGTTGGTCAGACCGACAACGGCGAAACCGCTGCCAGGCACGCCGGCGATCACGCACAGCAGTCACACAGACCGGAGTCCACCAGACCACCTCACGGCCCCGTCTACCAGTCTTGGCACGCAGACTGCATCCGGCACTACGCACCCTGCCAACCCACTTCTTAAGCCAGGATGCAAAATCGCCGGAGTCGACAACTGGAGAGACCTGCGGCACTACACCACCAAGACGGCCGCGACCCCCACCCTTCCAGGTCAAGGCCACAGGAAAGTGGTCGCTACCCCGCAAATCTGATGAAACCTCGAACGAAAACTGGGCAGCCAGCTCATTCGAGCACAGGAACATGTCCAGGACTGACTCCTGGATCTGGCTCCCGTACCTCCTAACAAAAGTAGGTGTACCATTTTGTAACACAGATAAACCCAAGCCATCCAAAGAATCGGCAACCGAACGCCCCCAACCATTACAACGACTGCCACCCCAGAGCCAGTGATGAGCATTGAAGTCCCCCCCCCCCAAGACCAAGGGCCGAGGGAGGGATTCAACCCACCTCACCCACTCATGATATGAAACCCTCCCAGTGACATGAACAACACCAATGGTTAACCACCCTTGGCCCCACCACACCTGGAACACACATGCATCAATGCCCCTACACATGGGAATGGGGGGGACACAAACGGGACCCAGTCTTTAATAAGTACCCTCACCCCTGAACCACCTGGACCAGCGATACACAAAAAACCCTTCAACACAGGGACAAACCCACCTGGCAGCCTTGTTTCGACCAAACCTAAAATTTCGACTTTAGTTCCTAACCATTCCAGCTCCTCCCTCTTGTTCCCAACACCTCGCACATTCCAGGTACAGATAACGAATGAATTAGACACAATACACAATACACTACGGGGACACCTGAACCACCAGGAGCTCATTTTCTCCCTCCTGTGAGGTCGTATCACCATTTCCCCCATCTGGTACTGACCCCTCACCAACATCTAACTCCCCATACAACATAGCAACCTCACTGGACCACGACACCACCACATCACTCCCACCCCCATCACTCCCACCCCCATCACTACACACAATACTCGCACAGCTACTTTGAGCTGCCACTGACGATGTACTTGGAGCACCCAGTTCTGAATTGGCACCACACGTATTTCCACCACTAGAAACACCTACACTTTGAATTTCACCATCACCACAATCACCAACACCTGAAGCCGCAAAATCCGGACACACGTTCGTCTGGGTCCCAACACCGGCCTCGTTATCCAAAACACACTCAGAAGCCGCCGCACCACTCACCACACCACCACCTTCTTCCATCTCCTGGCCGGCTTCGTCACAAGCCAAAGGGGAGAAACGATTCTCTTCCACCGCTACTTGCTTCGAAAGAGGTGGGGAACTGGCCAAAGCCGAAGCCTTGCGTCGTCGTGACTTTCTTTGAGTCGTCCAAGCACTAGACGAACCAGCTGCAGGTGTACCCTGGGGAGGGCCACTAGCCCCAGTGGGGGCTTGGGAACCTATCACCAGTGGAGCCGCCACAGTTAATGGACGAGAAGGCACAGGAGCCGCGAGGTGAACACATAGGCCATCACGAGGCAGGGCTATTCTGCAAACGTCACAGTAAACTGACGTACAAAAAAGCCTCACGTGACCTCTGAGGCGACATTTCAAGCACATGGGTGGCCTGTCCGCCACCGCAAACAAGGAATCTATTCCCAGAACCCCGACCACATCAGGGACATCTTCGACGAGCACCGTGTCTTTAAGCCTCAAAGTACCACACCTAATCCCCGTGCGGCAGTGGTGTAAGCCATTCATTGTGTGATACTCATGCCGCAAACCTGACACTTCTCCATAGCCAGCTAGAGCCCTCACAATAGCCGCGTCTGGCACGTCTAATGGGAGCCAATGCATACGGAACTTGAGAGTGCGATCCTGTAAGTCATAAACCTTCGCCGGGTGGCCACCTACCAACAGGTGTCCCTTCTTCTTAACCAGCATCTTCGCCTCTCGATCCACGAACTCGACCTGGAAGGCGGTGTTCGCTCTTAACCAACAAAGGCCAGAAACACGTCGCAAATCCAAAACCTCTACCAGTGCATCGCGCACATTCTCCAACAGATACGGGCGACCCGCCGGCGCCACCAGAACAACGAGTGACCTTGCCATGGGAATATTTGCCAAGCCACCTTTATACAGCCGTTGTAGCCAGGCAAGGTCGCGTGGAACCTCCTGTTCACCTTGGTTGGGCTCATCACGACCAGGCACATCTGCTTCAAATGCAGTCACTTCCTCCTCCACCTCTGGAATCATGTGAGAGGCAACCACATCCACATAAGATGCTTTCGCTGCAGCAACATCACCCGCACCTCCAGTAGCATCCAATGACCTATCTTCTATTCCATCGGATTTCCCATGGTAAATACCGTCCCTAACAATCCCTCTCCTACAAGCATCTTGAGCTTCTCCCAATCCATCGTCGCCAACACTGTTCGCATTGTTGCCGTCCACATTGTCGCTGTTTACATTGTTGCTGTGTCTGTCTCTAGCGACATCATTTAACCCTAAATCCACAAATCCTTCATTTTTCACACTCACCCCGTATAAGTTCAAGTCCACCTCGTCCAGTCCGATATCTGCCGCCATTCTCCATATTTCCTGATACTTGTCACTCGTCACTAAGCCCCTAAGAACTTCATCCTGTGTTAGCAAGCCCCTCTGACATAGGGCAAGCAAAAAACATAGGGCTCTGACATAGGGCTCTGACATAGGGCTCTGAGGACTGGGCCGGTCGGGCTGGGGTCCGAAGCGGGTGTGGCACTGCACTGAGATGGGCCTGTCCCGATGGCGTGTGCGTGTGCGCGGCTGCGGCGTCCTTAACCGGTTGTCGTTTAACCGCTAGTTAGTTTAATTTTTCTAACAATGAACCCACAGCAATGATGTTTTATTGTTGGCTTTGTTTGCTTTCCCCTTGTTGTTCAATTATTGTTTTTTAGCCGTGGCTGATGATGATGACGTCCTGCTTCTAGATTTGTGTCAAGCAAAGGTTTTAACGTCATCAGACATGAACAAGGGTGTAGTTGATGACGAGGTTTTCAATGATGGTATGGTTGAGGGTGAGAGACAAGGATTAACTAGAAAAACTGTAGTGAAGGTCGTCATATCGTCGACCAAGGCGGGATCCGTTCGGGCTTACGGTTCGGCC